>CM057813.1:63265400-63325400 GCA_030067965.1 Latrodectus elegans | reverse complement strand
CCTTGATCGTCAAACAAGTATTTAAATTTGTAACCATTTTAAGCGCCCGAGATGGGAACCGAGCACACAAACTATTTAGCTGAAGGCCACAGCGTTAATTATTCATCCCGCAGCTCACTTTCATTTATTAAAGAAAGTGATTTTCAAAATAATGTGAGTTTGTTTCTGTACCTTTAAATTTAAAATAAATCGTAAAAAACTGTATAAGTGATTGCTGGAATTTTAATGATCTATTTGAATTTAATGTTTGTTAAAATATTAACGTCATTTCTCAATAAGAAATTTCAGTATAAATTTATAAAGTTATAAAAAATTCAATATTTCTTATACTTACTTTTTACATTTTCTACAATGCTATTTTACTTTACTTACATTTTAACTAAACATATTTTATAGTAAATTTATGTGTACTTTAATGATGTATACATGTGGCGTAGGTTGTATATTAATGTATAAATAAAATTTCACAAATGTATTATAGTCATAAATAAAATTTATGCAAAAATATACTCGAAAAATATTTTTAACAACTAGACTGGAATTGATGTCTTCATGTATTTTCCACTAAGAAAAATAATCTGAAATACGTTTATTTAAAATTTCAAAAATAATAGAAAATTAAGAAGTATAAGATATATATATATATGTATATATGATATATATATATATATATATATGTATGTGTGTGTATGAGTATATTTCTAGTAAAAATTGTAAAATATTAATCCATCCATCTAATTTTAAGACTCTTTTACGCTTACCCCCTTAGGAGAAAAATTTTATTCTGAAGGCTGCAAAATTAAGACTGTGATTTTCTTATTTTTTTATTACTCTATCATCATCTTCATTCAAAATACTTTTGTGGACCACGAATTAAGCTTCTATGTATGGAAGAGAGATAAAATAAAAGCATGCGAGATGTTGAATGCTTGTGAAAAATTCCTTTTAGTTATAGTGTCATTAAATATATTAACATCATATCTCCTTTCATTTATTTTCGTATTAGCAGCATTTAAAAAAAAATAGTAGTAATATTATTAAAGAATATTTATGTATAATAAAAACATTATAACATGGTTGGTAGTTTGGAAAGATGGGGCATTTAGTGTTGTAAATATTTTATGTCTATTTCCAGCGATCCCAATTTCAAAAAAAAAGGGGGGGAAGAACCACACTCATGTGTTTTTAAAATGAGAAGAATCTTCAAATGAAGGTTGCACCTTTAGAATTAATTTCACAGGAAACAAGCAACTTTATGGTGAGTTCAAATTAAATTTTATTTAATTACAAACACACACAAATTTTTTAATCGAAAAGATTAATAAGCATTTATTTTACGGATCGAATAAAATTATTTGCATTGTGTGCTGCAAAATACTAGAAACTAAGTTAATATACAAAAATAAATAACCAAAATTACAAGCGTATACAAACTATATAATTCAATCAACTAGAGAAGTAAAATTAAATAAAATATAAATCACAAAATTTAGATTTTTAAACATGAAAAAATACATTAATATAATATGCAACTAAAAGACATTTACTCTCACTGTCAACTTCTTACAAGGGGTTGATGGTAATGGAACAAATGAATTCCTTTTCTGTTGTGGTATGACGAAACAGTCCAACATTTTAAGTCATTATTCCCTAAAGCCATTCAAGTAGATTTGTTATAAATAATTACAGTAAAAGAGGAAAAAGCAGGAGAATACATACAATCATACTCAAATTCAACAACGGATACCTTCAGATGGCAGCGATATACCTTTCTATCCTACACCTTAGAAGAAACTTTTGTTTGAAACTTCATAAACCAAAAGATTGATGTCTTTGGTATTCCTTTCATTATGGCCATGAATTAATGTTGATTACGTTAAGGGAGTTTAATATTTTCAATCACTTCTGTACTGAATAGATAGAGAATCCTTGGAGAGAGAGAAGATTTGAGAGATCGGAAGAGCATGATTTTATGACAATTCTAGAGAATCGTCCTGCTTAACTTTTCTACCATGTATTGAAATAATTCATTAAGTGCCATCAAGATACTTAAAATACATCCTTAATATGACCTTCTCTCTTAATAAGTCACCCAGATCGCTTGATCCATAAAGCTGATTAATATACTAAGGACCAAACCCATCTCCCGTTTACCTGAAGCAGTAGCCACAGTAATAACGTGTTGGTCTCTTGAGGCTTCATTTACCAGGACCTTCGTTTCCAGGGGCATGGTGCTCCACACACGGCAAACAGGTGGGACGCTAACAGCAATAGAGTGACGCCAGCTACTTAAGAAAAGCCCTCAATTATATATTATTGTATAGTTGCAGCCTTTATAAAGATATATCACTATTGGCATAAAATAATTGTAAAATTAGAAATATGTAGTTAAAGTTTTAGTTAAATTTTAAAAACAGAAATTGAATTTACAAGGTAAATTTATAGTGAATTTTCATTGAAAATAGCAGAGGTAGATTGTTGTCAATCGGAATTTTTATATTTAACAAATTAAGTACGCTCACACTAAGTGACATTTTCAATCTGGTGACCCTTTCATAAATTGATAACTATTCTTTTCTTACCTTTTATAAGTTCTATTCTATTTACCAAATAATTATAATGAAATCTATTATAATTCCAAAGATCAACAGATAAATGATTAATTTTCATTCTTATATTATTTAGATAATTGAAAATATTATAAGTTTTAGCAGGTTAACTGAAAATTATATTTTTAGAAATATTAAATAATTGTGTTCATAAATATTAATTAATTGTGATTTTCAGTGAATTAAGTTTTATTTTATTAGCTTTAAAATTAAATTAATTTGTTTTTATCGAAATTGGAAATAAAATTAATTTAGGATTTTGCATTAATAAAGATATTAAGAAATTCAGACATTAATAATTATAATTAAATTTGTATTTCTGATTAAATATTTTATAATAAATTTATTTAATATTTTTAAGATTAAAATTTAAGTCACTTACACATCTTAAAGCTGAAGGCATTAGATCTATATAAAATTTTGAACTGAAATTAGAAAACTAATTTAATTCTAAAGACAAAATATTAAGACATCAAAACTATCAGCAGAACTAATTATGAATAAATCTTCAAATTTTAATAAGGAAATGTTAGCAGTTATACGTTTTAAAATATAAACTTAAGACAAGGTCATTCTTACTTATATACCATACATTAGATTTTATGATATTTTCAAGAATGATGTTCAAAACACGTGAAAAAAATGGAACAAATTCATTCCTACATGAATTATTATTACAGATAATGATGAAAAATTTGTGTTTAGGAAACTTTGGATTAATAGTAACACAATGTAATCAGTGTTATTTTATTTAATTTCACATTTCCTTGCGAAGGAATAGAGATTTTCATATAAGTTTAGAAATTTATTGTTTTGTAAATCTTCAAAGTTAAAAACTCATCATCCAAAACTCTTTGATAAAATGTCTAACAAATGGCAGCTTAATTATTATGCACTAATAAGGAAATGTTAGCAGTTATACGTTTTAAAATATAAACTTTAGTTATTTATCTTATCAACTTTCCTTTTTTCAGTAGAAATTCATCACAATTTACTTAATTTTGTCAATTATTAATTATTTAAGTTTTTCCTTTATATTTGGTAACACAGAGAAAGTTGATTAATTTCACATTTATCACTAGCATTTATATATATATATATATATATATATATATATATATATATATATATATATATATATATATATATGCAAAAAATAATATATAATATAATATATTCACCTGTTTTACTTACATTTCCTAGTTACACATGAAAAATGTTTCATATAATTACTTAATTATTTGCAGTTTTCTAATTTGTATGGTTTTATTTTTCCTTATAGTTGGTTTGTAAAGTTTTTATTAAAGAAAAGGCACTACTGGTTTCAATTGATTCTAATAGATTCACAAATAGAAAGGCAACCATAAGTTTTCAGGAATTATGATGAATTTTTGTGGAAATGTCGATATTATTAACTTACAATTTTCAGTGGATTTAAAAAGTATTAAAAAAAATTAAAACTCAAAAAATTACTTTGAGGACTTGTACATATAACTATAAGCATTCCTACTAACTAATTCCTAATAGGACTGTCAAATAATTGAATTAATCCAAAAAATTTATTTTATAAATTTTTTAAAAAGTCCTTATATTTTTCATAGTTTTATTAATACAAAAACCTTTAAAAGTTTAAGAGTATTTGAGGAAACGTAGACACAAATAATTAAGGAATCATTATTTAAATTCATTCAAGAATGAATAAACCATGAATTAATTCATTTTGATGCATTTTGTGGAAAAAAGACACTTATTATTTTTATTGTATTCATATATTGATGCAAAAGATAACTACTATCCGTAAAATTATGAAAATCTAAGTAAATTATTTTCGATTAAATTAAGTCAGTATATATTATGTTAATCTTGATTATAAAAAGTAGTATTAATTTAAAAAAAAGTTAAAATTCGAATGTTGACTAAGCATTTTTGTTGGGTATAAATGACGCTACAATTTTTAAAGTTCTAAATTAGATGCTTAAGATATTTCGTTCAAAAATGTTAAAGATTTATATTGAAGGAAATGATACTTCGAATTCCTAAATGAAAGTAAATGAGACAATCTCATGACTAGACTTATTACCGTTCGGGAAAAGAAAGCAAGTCCCTTTCCTGTTAGAAATAGCCAACGAGATGTAAGTGAATAGAGTTTTCTGAGAAATTAGCAAGAAGCAGGAATTGCGAAAACAAGGAATAGTAAAAAATTCTAAAATTATACATTACAGGCACAATCGATATGGTTCTTCCTTTGAATAATACCAGATACTATGTTCGAGCTTAGTTCTCCCGAGAATAAAATGATATTTCCCAAAGCAACATTCATAATAAAATTCTTCCTAGTAACAAATGCTCCAGAAGACAGCTGTCAAGACGTATTTTCAGGAACGTTCTTCGACTACACCCCATGGGAGCGTTTCGTTTCCTTCTCCATTCACCAGAAAAATATTATCTTTTGGAACGAAACATAAAAAAGTGGGGCATATTTCTAGGACTTAACTGCGAGGAAAATCATTTTCTCTCTCTCTCTCTCCTCCAATTGTAATTTTTTCTTTGTTTGGGCAATAAGTTACCCAAAGGAGGTTGCGTTAATGTAAAGATAATGACATATTTCTGAAAATAATAGAGGATTATTAATATTTTATTCATTTCTTCTTCCTCCTGTTTGTTAGTCACTAATTGTACCAAAATTGAGCTCCAGAACATCATTTTCAGTGAGTATTTTTCTTGGTAAAAGATTAAAAATGTTCCTGGGTGGAAGTTTAAAAAAAAACGCATTTCAATATTAATAAGCATCATTTTTCTAAAATTACAGTATTTTAATTAAATTAAATGCTTTTACTAGGAATAATAGTGGTTAAAAAATAATATTGATGTTTCATTTCTTTGAAATTCATTGTTTCGATTTCTTTTCATAAAGTTGTTTGTTCTCTCTTTAAATTCGAATATTAATTTCTTTTGATAATAGTTTATTAATGAAAGAGAATCTCAAATTTTTAGAATTTTTTTCCAAAGAATGGTTATAATTTATTTCGTAAAATATTAAATTACACAAACAAAAATTTGAGTTCATTATTATGCAATTGTGTTTTTGAAAATCAGAACAATCATCTAATAGTACAGCTGAAATAACCATCCTATATAAACTTCAAATGATATCCCAAATCATATATTGTTTGAATTTATATCACGCAAAAGACAAATTAAGGGCAAGGGAATCATTCCCGGATATCTCTCACACGTGAGTATAATTCCTTTTAGAAAATGTTATTATTTTTATTAAGGATTTATATATATGTTTTCATGACAGGCAACACAACGAATAATACACATTTGTTTTGTCGATTCAGTTTCAACATATCTAATATAAGAAACATTTCTTCTTTCTAAATATCCCGAAGAGAAATTTATTCTACATTCTCAGCATGAATGTTGAATTGGTTTACTTTTGTTAGAATAATCTAAATGTCTTCTTATTAAAATTTTTTTTTAAAGCTTAAAAATATTTTAAAGATGTTTTCATAATGAGTACCAAATAATGATGTACTAGAGATGTATCAATATCAAAAAAAGAACATCAGAAAATTTTCAGAATTCAGATACACTTTGTCAAGATATTTTACTACTTCAATAGTAAGCAAAATTACAACATAATTTCACTAAATATATTCTTAGGAATTTAATATTTTTATATTTACTTCTAATTAATTCCTTGTAAATTTAAAAGATGCATTTAATTTCTTGAAGGATTTGCAGAGTTATTGAGATAATTTTTTCTCGAATGAAATTTATTTTATGATGATTGTGTGTAATGAATGCAAAATATTTCAATTGCTTATTTTGATATAATATTTATTAAATACTTAGTCGAAGAGACCAATCATAATATAACAAAATCGCCAGGAACCATTAAGCTTTTCAAAATTTTTTTTCAATATATACCATATCAAATTATTTTTCTCAGCTTAACAAACATTCAAACTACATTATTTAAAAGATTTTAATGCAGTTTTTAGTAGTGTTATTAATACGTATATTGTTACAATTTGTTTTAATTTATCTATTTCCTTACAACTTTGTAATTGTGTTTATTACCAAATAATAAGACAGTCATTTGATCTTACAAACTTCTCTAAGAATATAAGGTCTTTTGTATATGTATATCGTCTATGGGACTCGTCATAATAGATTATTTTTGATAAAGATCCCGCAGTCTTTTAAATGTGGAACAGACACTTCTTCTGTCAAACCGACAATTATTCTAGGCTCTTTCTCATTTAATAAAGAGCCTAAGAATAAGGGATAATTTCGTATAGAAACAAGTTAAAATAGAAGTAAGAAAATTTTAAACACGATTAAATGCTTTCATGGTTTTACTTTCATTTTTTTCTTATGCGAAAGAACTATTCCGGATTGAAAATAATTGATGTGCTAATCATGTAAATCAATATTTGGCACTTGAGAAAAGAAGCAAACTTAAAAATTTAAATGACTTATTTTCTATTAATAAATTTTCAAATTATTTAAGTGATTTTCAAAATGATAATTTTCTATTAATTTTCACTTTATACTTACTTTTGCAAACTAGAGCTTTTTCAACTAGGATCTACTACATCTACTGAAACCTCAACAATTGCAAATATTTAAGCTTGAAATTGAAATTTTTCATACAAATTGTTACACTGAAAACCAGAACGTTAATCATTCAGCTAAATTTACTGCCTGTGAGTGCAGCTGCAAGATTATCAATTACATATATTCAATGTTTTCCCTATTAATTTAAAAACACAATTATTAACACAAATTAAAACAAAATTCTTCTGTAATTATTGCTCTGCTTACATTCAAACATGATTAGTTAATTTTCTAAAAAATTTATTTACTCCTTTTGTAGTCAAAAAAAAACATATTTAATTATTTAAGCCACATTTTTAGCTTAGTTATAATTCGTACTCTAATATTATAAAATACTACTGTAAAATAATTATTAGATTGTATTTCTGATTTATTTATACTTGAACTCTTCTTTTTGTCATATTTCTGAAAATCGGAGTTTTAATAAGCGAAATTTTAATATAAGTTTTAAACGAATTTAATAATTTTATAATAATGAATTTAAAAAATGTTTATAATATATTAAATTTTAATTTCATTTGAAATCACTGTTATATCATTTAATTCAAATAGTAAATCGAATATTTGTCAAACTAAATAATGATTTTAAAATAACTAAATTGCTGAAGGCAAAATATTCCATATATAGAGCCGTTATTTATTTAATAATTTAGGAATAAAATCTAAGGGAGAGCAGCAGTGTTGAACAGTCATTTTTATTAGCACAATACAGATACACAACCATTATCAGTAACAAATAATTTTTAACAAGATATTTTTTACGTGAACACAATGAAGTTACACATTTACCTTCGAAAAGGTAATGCAATATGTAAACGAAAAATATGCAATTTAATCTTTAGATGACCATCATTCTTTCAAATATAATAAATCTATTTAATAAATGTGTAAATAATGGTATAAAGTATATTAAATATTCTATCAGAACATCAGCCACTTTTATAATTTTGAGTAATTTTTATTCAAAAATAACCGTCATTTTCATTTGAAGGTATAAAAAAATCTACGAGGCAGTTAATTTTACACTTTGCTCTAAGACAGTTAAACGTGAGCATAAAACTCATAAGTATACCGAAAACTTATTTTTTGATTAAAAGCTAATCATGATGAAAATGTATTTAAATTAAATTCCCAAGCTCAAACATTAGTTTAAAAAAAAAAAGAGTTTTGATGTTTCAAAGATAGTTTATGCACAGTAATTTTTGATGACGGGTTATTGAGATGACTGAATTGTATAGGAATTACGTTTCATAATATTCAAAATGTGTTTCATATACTTTAGCATGTGAAAAGGAAAGGAAGTTTCAATTGATTATTACAGTTTTTCAATATAAACAGCAAAAATAAAGAAACCCAAATATTTAATGATCTAGTAAATAATATTTATTATTCTATCACAAAGAAATGCGTACAACTTACATTATATCTCATACAAAACATACATATCTCAAGCAGTACCTTTCAAATATATTTCGATAAGTAGAAGCTCGAACTGATTCTTTACATTGTACTTACAGTAACTAGAATAAATGTGTCCCTCTGGTTATAAAAATAATTTAGAGATCATATATCTATTATTCATTGAATATTTGAGGTATTTTTAAATGCAGTAAGCAAAAGTAGACTTTCTTTCTAAATTATTGATTATTAAGAAAATAAAGTTCAATGTAAACTTTCAAATAAAGTGGTAAATGTGTGATTAGAGATTTGGAATAGTTTTACAAATTTTTTATTTCCTGGAATGTTATCATTAAATAGGTTTGATTTCCTACATAGTTTTATGAAATGCTGAACTAATTTTAAAGTTCCATTCTATAATTATTTTAAAATTGTATCATTTAATACAAAGAATTTGTTCTCAGTAGTCATATTCAAAAACTATTTTTTATTTTCAATCAAAATTTATCATAATATTCTGAAAACGTAAATGAAGTACGTCTGGGTTTGAAATATCCAGTAAATATAGGAAATTTAACTATGTTTATGTAAATGTGAAAGATATAAAATAAAAATTTCATAAGGAATTGGAAAGGAACTAAAAATTTCTTATGAAGAAAAATACCTGCTCAGTTTCAAAAGACGTCAAATGCATTTATTGATTTTGAATATGCAAGTAGACTAGATATAGACACACAGATATTATGCATTTTGAATACACTGATAGATTAGAATTAAAACAGCACTAGATATCAAATACATATTAATACCATGTAGCAGGTAGCATTAGAACTGAAGTTTATAGCAAGACATTTAGACATCTACTACGAATTTCCTTTTGAGAAAGCTTCATAGAATAAGTGATCAGTATTATATTCTAAGGAAGAATATCTGAAAAATCACAAATACCATTCCAAAAGTCATCTGCACAAAAATCTAGATATAATACATCCCCTTTCTTTTGTTCAATTATATCTGAAATACCTAGGACTATCTTCGAAAAAAGGCATGAAATGTGATGAGTCAAAAAGAAAATATAAAATGATGCGAAACAAATTTAATTTTAATTATTTTACCAAGCAATTAAATTAGTTTCGAAATTTCTTAAAGAATTTTGTATTAATCTGTTTTATAATAAAAAATTAAGATTTTTTACAGTTTCAATTTTTATTTAAAAAAATAAACTGATTTTTATCTTAAAAAAAAAAATTTTCATATTTTATTATAAAAAAAAATCCTTAAATTTCTATGTAAATTCAATAGTTACACAAATTAATAAAATTATAAATTTATCACTCGTTTTTTTATCTTATTGATTATATTAAATGGTAATTAGGACTATTCATTTATGTTTACAAAATGTAATCACAATTGGTTTATTTGTCACTCAAATGTCAATTTCTTGCGCACGAATGATAGTTAAACAGAGACCTACAATGTAACTATAAAACCGTAATGAAATCACTTATATATGGAAGACACTTTATAATTAAAAGTTCAATATTGCATAAAATACTGTGAGATATCTTGAATTTTCTAAATTAATTTCACATGAAAAAATATTTTTCGTTATCTAAATAGAATTAAAAATATGTGTATGTATAACAATCTCTGTGTATCATTTTAAATTTTTTTTCCGAAAGAATCGAAAAAGAAATAAAATTTTTTAAAAATGAATTTAAATCTTATTTATATGTTTGCACAATGTCTGTGGTAAGTAGAGAGAAAGAAGGCGTTGGTCAAAAATCTATATGTGTGCATAGATAATGGTAAACAGCAGACTTTTTCCTGAAGCCAAGTCACCCGAATTTCCTTCTGTTGTAATTGCTTGGTGAGAGAAAATTTCATTACACTTTATTCATAGACCTGATGGCAATATACCGTCTCTCTCACTATCTCCCTTGCAGCAATTATTAGAAACTCACGTGTTATGCGTGTGCACTGTTTCTAATTACATAGCCAGCAAATTATTCATTAGGCAATTGTGTAATAATGATTAAATGATTTTCTTTCTAATTATCACACATTATTTATTCATCCTCTGTAACAGTTGTTTTTGAATCGATGATCTTGTTATCATATTAGTTTCTGTTAAATGTTTATTGGACTATAATATAAATGTAAAAATTTAAAAAAAAAATTTTATTGTTGAAAAAGTCAAAAATAAAGTGGCAGATATAAAACTTTGTTATCATATTTCTAAGGAAAGTGTTATATGAGCATTATAAGAATGGCATACCAAATCAGTGACATGAATAAGAAATTTTATTGGATATCAATATGTTTTTACTTTCAACAAATATTTAATATCTTTGTCTTCATTCTTTTAAATGACTGGTTAAAACTGAATGTGGAAACAAGCAGGACATCATAGAATCTGATTTCATTCCAATCATTATTATGAAACATTTTGCAGATACATCTGACTTACTGGAAAATTGCACCAAATGATAGTGTCATGAAAAGAAATGTAATTTGTTAAAACCACACTGTCTTTTGGAACTTGGATTTGTAAATTAAAAAAATGTCAACACAAAAATATCACATTTTAAAAAAAGCAGTGCATTAACACAAATGGTTTCCTAACCATTATCATAACTTATTAAATATTATATCATATTAACTGAAAAGCAAAATTAAGGCGTTGGTCACAGAATAAATAGACAAATACGTCCTTTATCAAAATTTAGAACTAATAAAAAAACATAATTATTTATTATTACGAGGGTTGCTATTTATATTTCTGGCCTAATAATGAAAAAACAAATATGTAGGATCGAAATTGGTTTTATTGTTTTTCAAAATATTCTCCATGATGATCAATACACTTTTGCATGCGTTTGAACCAATTTTCAAAGCACTTTTTCCAGTCCGATTGAGGTAACTCCAAAACATGCGTTTTGAATGCATCAACCGCTTCTTCCTGGGTCGAAAATCGTTGTCCACGTAATTTATTTTTGATGTGTGGGAATAAGAAGAAGTCATTGGGTGCCAAATCAGGACTGTACGGCGGATGACCCATCAGTTCAATCTTTCGCTCCGTCAGAAATGCTTTTGTTTGAGTCGATGTGTGAGAGCTCGCATTGTCATGATGAAGAATGATTCGCCTGTTCTTCTGCTTTTTTCGAATTTCTCCGATGACTTCTGGCAAACAAATGGTCGTGTACCATTCAGAATTGACCAAATCCTGCGTTGCTCTAACGCCACTGTTGCCACATGACCGTTAATGCCGAAGAAACAGGCAATCATTTGTTTCGATGTGCTTCTTCCTCGAACAACTTTTATTGGTTTTGCCTCGTCTTGGAAGACCCATACAGTTGATTGCTGTTTTGTTTCCGGCTCATATGCATAGATCCATGATTCGTCACCTGTGTAGATGTTATACACAGCCTTTGATGTACCTTGAATGTATTTTTCCAACATTTCCTTGCACCAATCGACACGAGCCTTTTTTTGAGCGTTTGTCAGATTATGCGTGATCTAACGCGAACAATTTTTTTTACGCTCAAATATTCATGCAATATTTTATTTATGCTAGTCATACTAATGTCCATAGACGCCTTTATCTCACGGTATGTCACATGACGATCTTGCTTTATCAGTTCACGCACAGCATTGATCTTTTCTGGCACAACAACGGATTTTGGACGACCTGCACGGGATTCGTCCTGGATCGAACATCGACCACGATTAAATTCGTTATACCAATTTTTTACAGTGCTGTAGGATGGCGCTTTATCGCTGTATAAAGAATTAAGTTCATCGAAGCATTCTTGTCGTGACAATCCACGTCGAAAGTTATGAAAAATAATGGCACGAAAATGTTCACGATTCAATTCCATTTTTTGACAGAGAAGAACTTTTCAATTTACTGTCAACAACACAAATAAAGCTATAATGGTAAATCGTCTGCTGAATTTATGTTTAAAAATATCAAACTTTCGATTAAAATCGTCTTCGGTCGCCTAGCAACACTTACTGTTGCCAAGGCCAGAAATATAAATAGCAACCCTCGTATGACTCCCAACACAAATTAAGCACTAGCGACATTATTTTTGTTTAGTACCAATGTGACAAGTACTTCACATCTAAATTTCATATGACTTAATATCGAACCTCTTCTTTAAAGTAAGATTCTGATTTTCTATCACTTCAATGGTAATTTATAAAAAACTCAACAAAGATACAATCAAAAACACTTGTGGACTTCTTGAGCTACTTTTCGTTACAATTACGTTCTTAGGAAAATTATGTCTGGGAAATATTTTCAAAAGGACAATATTCTCCCATCTTTGAGGAAATTATAGCAGAAATAATTGCCCTTCCAAGAGTATCATGGTATTTAAATGTTGCTTTACTCAATCTTCAAGCATTAATTGGGATACTAAATTATACATCATACATGTCTGGGTCAGCAAAATGTTCACTTGATTATTTGTGATCAGGTGCGTGATCAGGATTGATTATTTGTGCTTGATTGTCGACTGAATATTTAATGATCTGACTCATAGTTCAACAGCTCGTAAGTTTGTCCTTCACGGATGTGCATATTTGAAATGGTTCGGAATTTACTTTATACTTTGGGTATGTATACTTTTGCTCTCATGTGCAAAAGTGACAGTAGAACAAAAATCAAATCAAATCTGTTTCAAGAAATGCAAGAGGATTTTAGTAACTCTCTTCTAAATAAATAAAGAATATACTTGCAATAAATATTATTCCACATCCTGTATTTACATTAGGAATGTTATATCAATATCTAAAATCATCATTTTGATTTTAAGTTTTGCAACAATAAATGAAATGAACCCATAGAGGATGTAGGCATGAATATACATGTGTGTGTATGTTTTTTACCCGCCCTCACATACACTTTTAACACACCCACACGCACGCACACACTCACACATATATATACAAATAATTTCTTTAAAATAGATTATATTTTATATCATTTATATTTTAGTAAATATTTATTTATAAATACTGTAACAGTTTCTTTATACAATCCTTATTTTAACTTAATATTATCGGTATAAATATTTAATTACTTGTAATCACACACACATCCAAGCTGAGAGTATTATCATCACGCAAAAGAAATCTCGGTTTCTCATTTGTGACAATAACGTCATTGTTATTACACTTTTCTAAATAAGCAACAAATTATTTCTAATCATTTAAATTTAATGTTATCATCATGCAAATTAAATCTCAATTTTGAATTGGTGTACAATGACGACATTGCTATCTCACTAATCAAATACTCTTATCTGTTTAAAGTTTGAAATAAAATGAAAACTATTTGAAAAGAATAGGATTGAATGTAGTCCCATGGCATAAAAACCATTTTCCAATTATAATAAAGAATGCTACAAAGGGACCTTATTTCTTAAAGCTGATTAAAATTTCTAGCTGCATTTGTGTTTCATGGCGTTCGTTTCTGCAGTTCATTTTCTTGATCTGCGCCCGAGTGGAGTTGAGAGACATTTTATCTCTTCTTTCGTGTCGTATGTTTCTTCCATTTTGTGGGATTGGTAGAAAGAACACGCAACAAATCGTTCATGCGAACAAGAAATTGATAAGTCATGTTTGCGAGACTCTCGGCCAAATTATGCCAAGCTCAAAGAAAAGATATTCGCTTGTCCAGACGTATTATATCAAGATTTCTCTGTATTCTCTTTCTCCTAATCCAATTTCTCTTACTAGTATTTTGGATTGGTGGGAGGGAATGACAATGCTTCTTTTTTTATTCAGAAATTTTGTTGATACTAATTTATTTTTCGGTTTCCAAGGAAAAAATGTGATTTTTCCTATAAGAACAATTAAATTTTTATGTAATAAGTTTACAATTCAAAATATACTAAGTATATTGAAAAATTAATATAACATTAGTTTTCGTCATTGCCCCTAATTCGAAGCATTTTGTATGTATTTATTCATTGTTGAGACTAATACTTTCTAAACAAATTACATTAAATCTTTTTAAAAAAAGTTTAAATCAAAATAACGCCATACCAATAGCAAAAAACGGCGTCGAAGATATTTTCTTTTACATGAAATTATCTTAATTTAAAATATACTGTTAATTAAATATAATAGTAATAATACTTTTATTAAATTTCAATCGTAGGTTATTTCTCTTCATTTAAATGAATATGTTAATTTAAAATAACTTTAAGATATTTACTTCATATTTGTGTGTGTGTGTGTATGTGCGTGCGTGTGTGTGCGTGTGTGTGTATGTGCGTGCGTGCGTGTGTGTGCGTGTGTGTGTATGTGCGTGCGTGCGTGTGTGTGCGTGCGTGTGTGTGCGTGCGTGTGTGTGCGTGAGTGTGTGTGTGAGTGCGTGTGTGTGCGTGTGTGTATGTGCGTGTGTGTGTATGTGCGTGTGTGTGTATGTGCGTGCGTGTGTGTGCGTGTGTGTGTATGTGCGTGTGTGTGTATGTGCGTGCGTGTGTGTGCGTGTGTGTGTATGTGCGTGCGTGTGTGTGTATGTGCGTGCGTGAGTGTGTGTGCGTGCGTGTGTGTGCGTGCGTGTGTGTGCGTGCGTGTGTGTGCGGGTGTGTGTATGTGTGTATGTGTGTGAATGTATGTGTATGTGTGTGTCTGTGTGTGTATGTGTGTGCGTGCGTGCGTGCGTGTGTGTGTATGTGTGTGCGTGCGCGCGTGCGTGTGTGTGTATGTGTGTGCGTGCGTGTGTGTGTATGTGTGTGTATGTGTGTGTGTGTGCGTGCGTGTGTGTGTGTATGTGTGTGTGCGTGAGTGCGTGTGTGTGTGTATGTGTGTGTGCGTGAGTGCGTGTGTGTGCGTGTGTGTGTGTGTGTGTGTGTGTGTGTGTGTGTGTGTGTGTGTGTGTGTGTGTGTGTGTGTGTGTGTTCGTATTCTTACTAAGCAAATACCTTATATTTGCTCTTATACTTAATATTTGTTTTTATTAGAAATATTTATTTCGGATTTAAAGAATTAAAAAAAATCAAGTATAAGAAATTTCAAAATGAATCAGAATTTTAGATAATAGTGTAAATAAGGCACACACACACACATATAATGTGCTAACGAATTAAATCGCAATGTTTATATTTTACTGATTACATAATAAAAACAATAAGACAACATACAGAACCATTTTTAAAATATTAAAGCCGAAAATCGGGAATTATTTTAGTACAAAAAATTTTATTTATTTTCTGTGAGCATCACAGTTGAACATGTTATTATCAAATTTCAAATTCAAATCTCCTATAAAAATTTAAAATTTTATTAAATAAGCTTACTTTTTTTTTTCCGGGCTAACAACCTTTGACACTCTGAACAAATCCAAAAAAAAAAAAAAAGTTTCAAAAGGAATGTGTGAAATTTTAATTATAATATGGATAAAAGAATTGATAAATATTGGTTAAATTTATGTAAGGAATTCTTATTATTATCAATGCTATCATTTTTGAAACAGCTATACACTGAAAAGTATTGAACTAAATTTAAAAACATTCCACTAAATATTTTTTTTAAAAATCCTCATCGTAAAAAGATGATTTTGTATTCAACATTATTGAACACAATAACACATGAAAACATCGGCATTAAATATAGATATCATCAACGGTCACCTCAAAATCATTATATATAGGGATAACAAGTAATTCGGTGGAATTAAAATGATGCGGTACTCCGATAAATCTATAATGTTTTTCCTGATATCGTTAATGCTACCGTTGAAAACGTGTTAATAAAATTTAACTTGCTGCCGGAAACTGTAATTTCTGAAATTTTATTTGAACTGTGACATACTTCAACTACATGCAAAGAAATTAAATATTAAATATGCTCATGGTAACAATTCATTGTAAATGTGGGGAAATGCATGCGAAAGGTAGAAAGATTCTAATAAAACAATTATTCAAAATAAACTTAATTTTTTCTTGTATTTTTGTCAAATCAATGATAAATTGATATAACAATTTCGTAATAACAATTAAGTTTCATCCTGAAATCAAGTTTTAACAATACTTAAGGATGTTAAAACTTGATTCCAGGTGATCATCACTTCATCGAAAATTACTTATACTATGTTACAAGTTTTTAGATTGTAAACCACGAAACGCTTCCAGTTGTATCAAAGGAAATGTATCAAAAAGCCAAATATATTAATAATGTATCTATGTAAAACTAAATAACCTATAATAAAAATAACCTTATTATAGCATATATTGATATCTTGGAGCAATAAGTTTAATATTTCCTTGAATTTATCAAAAAAGAGTGAACTCTTTGAGTAATATCTCTGCATTGTTCAATCCAAAAATTAATATTTTAAATATCAACACTTTTCAGAAATAATTTTGCACATTATAAAGCTTTGCTGTGTAATCACAGAAACGATAGCAAGTGTTAATGAATAAATATGTTATTATACGCAAAGAAATAATGAGCAATTGAAATCTTATAGTAAATTTACTTGGTGTGTAAATGTCAGATATTATAAAGGATCGATTATATTTTAAAAATAAAAACTACTTATTAAAAAATGAGAATTAATAAACGAATATTTGAAGCTTGTGTAAATAAGTTAACAATTAAGCAATGTGAATATTAAAAATAAATTAACTATTATATAAAATATGCAGAGGTTCTAAACAATTCTTCTACGAATTTGTTTTATGATATGAAAGTAATTGGTTAGCATTTGCATTTCCCAGGTTCCTAATAAATCAAAAATATATATTACTATCTAATATATATTAGAAAAGTAATCATATAAGGAAGATAGAACTTTCATTTGCATGCAAGTAGTTGAGAAGAAAATTTGATACGAAAGGAAAAACTAAATCAAACTAAAAATAAATGAAAAATAAAGCGCATTCATGAAAAGTTCACCCAAACTGAATCTAAACACAAATGATATAATTAACTTAATACTGAGAAAAACAAATACTATATGAAAATGAAACCACTTCAAGAAAAAAACAGCAATAAATGTCACATTTCACATATGATAGCACTTACCCCTAAAGGAGAGATTTCCCTCTCTGAAATAAACGTTTCCATCTATGGTAATCAACGCAACACTTAGTGAAAAACATTCACATGTTTTTTCATTCTGAATAAAAATCGATATCTTTAAAATCACAATTGCTATGAAAAATATCATTAATATCTCAAGAAACGGAGGAAATATGCTTATATTATTCATAAATAATGGTACTCTTGAAAATAAAAGCTTCTATGTTAGAATTAGCACGTGACTTAATATCTAGTAGAATAAAAATAATGATTTTAATCTTAAATTTGATGACGAATAAATATTACCAATCAAAACGGAAATTGTCCATTTAAAACAAATTTCTCTATGAACATAGAAAAACGCATGATTATGAAAATAAAAAAATCCCTTTTTTACATTGAATTATAAAAATGAATTGATTTAAAGCGTAAACGCAAAAACCATTGATATACTGATGCTGTTAAGCTAGTGAGAAAAACAGAGTTCTGGCTTTCAGCAGTACAATTTTCATTCATATAAAACTTTTAAGGATTGATTTAAAAATAAGTTTTCAGGATTTCCTGACTATAAAAGTCAAACTTTAAAGAAAATAGCCCTTTTGATTTCATATACACTGATTCTTTCAGATTTTTGAAAATCGAAACTATCTGTGGTTAATGGCAATATTTCTCAATATACAAAATAATATACATTAAAACAAAGGGAAGTGCAGTTCTCAATGAACATTGACAATATATCTCCTCTATAAGGAAAAACAAATTCAGCAAAAGGATGAAAACCCTCCAAAATGATAACAAAGAGAATATATAAATAATAAAATAAAAATTTTATTCAAACATCAAATATTTTACATCAATTAACTGTACATTATTCCTACAACAAACAGAAATTGCTGAATAAGAAAATGCATAAATTATAGAAATGACAATATGCCTTTGTTGAATCTGAACTTCTTCATAGATTCTGGTCAGAAACAATAATAATAACAAATTGTCTCCAATATTAATTGTCTCCAATATTAATTGTCTCCAATATAATCCAATATTAGTCAATTAAGAGCGAAAGTCAATAAACGAGAACATTTTAATTTATAGATATACAGAAATGAAAATTAAACGGAAAAGCTATATTCTGACAGGATTTGACAACATATGTAAAAGTTATAGAAAATATGCTTCGAATAACAGCTGTCATTAGCAGAACGCTGTGAAATTCATGAAGACATTCATCCGAAAAAAAATTACATTCGTATGCTTCTGAATGAGAAAAATGAAATTGAAGGTGATAGTTCAAGCTAAGAAGAAGCAGATAATAAAACCTCATACTTTGAATGTAGATAATCTAGTACAGTTGTCAATAGCTTATTAATAAAACTAAGTACTAACTCCAGAAAAATAACTTAAATTACAGGCGAAGCAAAGAAATTCGTCTCTCTAAAATAATGTATAAAATGAAATAGAGCTATAACAATGGAGTCCTTTTAGGGTATGTATATTTTAAGCAAATTACGTTTTATTTTGAATGAGTGAAATATTAAGGAAAATGGCAGAAACTAACGCAATCAACATTCCTACCTACAATTTTAATGATCTTGTATTCCGATTTACTATTTGTGAGAGGACACTTGAACTTGAATGTTAACACAAAGTGTAATCGAAATTCAATTTCATCGTCACCCATGTGTTTACCGAAGCAGTAGCAGTCATTTGCGACACCATTATTAATACAAACGGAAATTTAATTTTTACATTAAAGGCTGATGAAATTGCGAAATGAATTTTTATTTAAAAAAAAATTCTTTTACTTTTAATTTTTAAAAAATCAGAAAAGTGCAGTTTTTTTAATAACAAGAAACCGAACAGAATTTAATTTTGCTGTTTTCGTTCTATTTTAAACTTTCTACAGTTTGATTTAAATTAACAATGTAAAATATGTAAAAATATTTTCATTTTCATTAATTTGAAGAGTTAAATAATTGATAACATTCATAAATTCTTAATATCATTTCATAAAGTTAAATTACATTACATTTGAAATTTTAATAATATTTGTTAAAAAAGTAATATGATAAAAAGAAACATTACTTCTTATTATTTTTTATTTCAAAATTAAATGCTTAGTTATTAAAGCAATAAACAATCGTTTTTATAATCTATTAAAATTTACGAAATAATACGAAAATAATGATGAAGAATTAAAAATGTCTTTTCCCGTTTTTGATAATTCTAGTATATTTTTAGTGATTAAAAAAAGAGAAAAATATTCTAAAATATTAAATTAATTAAATAACTGAAAAATAGATTGGCTTTGAATATCTTTTAGCCATAGTATTTTCATTGCTATAAACATGTCACGAATATATAAAAAAACCAATAGATACTTTTTGAATATCTGAGAATTCCTCAAGGAACATTTAAAATATCTATATATTGTTACAAATTTATAAATAATTATTGTATATGTCTTACAATATCTCAGACAGATCGGAAATACTCAAATTTTGGGCAAAAATTGCGATATTTGACGTTATCGCAATTTTTGCCCAAAATTTGCAAGCAGGTTAAAAGCAGGTTTTCTAATGACTTGGTGACTTGGCAATGTTTTGGCGAGAAAACTTGGCGACTTGGCGACACTTGGTGAGATTTTTGGTGACTTGGGAAGAAATACGTACTTCTGAAAACATCCATCACCTAAGCTCTAAAACCAATATTTAGCGAGATAGCCTAGAAGCTTCCAGAACCTTGGCGAAATTACTAGATTTCCCCGCCAAGTCAGGTATAAATACCGCAGCCCGACATAGTTAGTTTTGTGAAGACGATTAGTCGTGACTGCTAGTCTAGAGAAGATGTTCTCTGTCTGAGGTATTTGAGACCTGTGATTGGAAGCTGTTACTTATCGTATCTGACGAATTGTATCTGTATAATTGTGATCGATACAGCTGGTATTTCTAGTGGAATTTTTACGAATAAAAGTCTTGTGTTCATTGAGTGGTTGCTTTATTCAACTCTCAATCCACACGAACCCCGTAGCTCGGTACAATATCTACAAGACATTCACTTACTGCGACCCAGTGTATAATAATGAATATGCTGTAGAAGTTCGAATATCGTGCGCATACCTAAGAGACAAAGCGATACCCTGATAAATGCCTGAAAGCTATCACTAGGATGCTGTATTGTGATTGTTTCGGTCATAGCATCCCAGTATTTTCACTTAACAGAAAAAGAATGAGTCTACTTATTTTTAGCTGCTAACACAAGCATCGCCGTAATGTGTCAGAGGTTTAAAATACATAATAAAATGCCTTCGGATGCCTTTACTTAACCAGATACTAGATTCTAACGTATTACCATCGATTTCATAGTCTCATTATACTTCTACCAGTTAGAAAAGTGTACAGCAGAAAATCATTGTGGATGGTATATTAGGTGGCCAAAAATAGTGCTTATAACTGATACTACTGAATAAACGGTATGTCGTGCAATTTTTTGTGGTTGGATTTCTTGCTTTGGTTGTCTTTCAGCAGTAACACTTGCCAAGGAAAGAAGAGCTGGCATAATTTCTAATTACAACTGGAATTTGAATATCATTTTACCATCCTCATGCAAATTGTTTACTAGGAAGCATATTAAAAGTTCACAAGAATATCAAGTGACTGAAATCTTACTTGCATTTCTACTTGTATTACAAACTGATGAAAAATCTGATATGAATCTCAAATGCAGAATTCGTAAATAACATTTCTATCACACAGCCAGTTGATATGTGTTTGGGAATTTCAATAACGATTTCATGTGATGTACTTTTGTGTATCAATTAAAGAAATATGAAAAACTTAAAACTAATAACTACATCTGTTCGCCGCAACTAAAAAATTTTAAACACCTTTAGTTTAAAAAAAAAATGTCATGCATTTTTTTACGTAGACAAATTTGCTCCTAATTTCCTCAGCCTTATAATATAATGAAAGTTCTATATTTAATTAATAAACCATACCATTAATATAAATTAGTCTTTCCCAAAGTGGGCGATAACGCCCTCTTGTGGACGTTTAACACCTACAGTGGGCGTTAAGTGACCCAGGAAAAAATGGGGGGTGTTTACGTGGGTTGGGGGGGGGAATGGTAGATTTGTAGTTTGATTTACTTTATATTTTAAATTTCACTTGAATTTTAACCTACCTACTACACAATAAAGATTACTTAGTTTATTTTTCTATCCTGTATGACGGTATAAAAACTTAAAATACTTAACATAGATGTCGTTGGATAACCCGTACGCCGTATGCGCGTATGTTGTAAAATGACGAAAAGCATACACCTATGTAAATGGATGAATCGCCAAATGGGTCAAACATTCCGGGGGAAAATGACTAACTGCGGGAGTCGGTGCATTTATGATGTTGTGTTTTGTAGAAGTACTGTCCGTTTTCGTTTGGAGAAACCTTCAGCGCTTTTACGCATGCGTCAGGTCTGCTTCGAGTTCATCAAAATAGGGTTGAGACAAAAGAGAAATACTTACTAAGCATGCGTACTTCTGAAAAACCGGTCTGAAGAAAAAGTCCATCTCAGCGTATCGCCCCTTTTCAGAATAGAACCGTCGACAGTTGGCGGTTTTGCAATATCAAAACGTACTGTACGTGGTAGCAATCAGCTGATTCATCGATACTTGTCCTAACTTGCTCATTATGGTTGAGCGTCGAAAGAGATAAACGAGTTTGTGTGTGTTTGTCTTATTCCTGTCGGTGCTTGCTGCATTTAAATCCTACATAAAAGCTCGTAATTTTTCTTATATTTTCATTTGTGGTTTCGCGCGCTATCTTTAAACAAGTATTTAAGCTCAACACTTTATTTACATATTTTTGAAAAAAGAAAGCCATGTCGCAAGCAAAATAGAAGCAACGACAATGCAGTGCAGAATATATTAAATATCGATTCATAGAAAATTCGACAAACCCATTTTTGCCTTTGTGCCTTCTTAGTCCAAAAACATTTTCAGACGAAGCGATGAAGACTTCAAGGTCATTTAAATAAAATGCATCGAAATAAGAAGGACAAAAGTGTAGCCTATTTTCAAGATCTGGAAAAGAAGCAGAATGCTCAGCCAAGTGTATCGAAGCTTTTTCGATGGCTGCTAAGCAAGACGATGACGGAATTCGAACTTCATTCAATATATCTCTGTTAATTCCTCATACAGGTAAATCACACACCATCGGAGAAACTTCAGTTTTGCCTGAGATAAAAGAAGTTATAACTACTGTGCTCCATAAACCGACGGCAGATACAATTCGAAAAATATCTTTGAGCAATAATTCTGTGCAAAGACGAATTGATGAAATGTCTGAAAACATTGAAGAGTCATTGTGCAATCATCTAAAGACTAGTCAATATTCAATTCAGTTGGATGAGTCCACTTTACCAACTAAGGAAGCATTGTTGTTGTCTTACGTGAGGTTCATTAAAAATGAAAAAAATATGTCAAGAACTTTTATTTGCTAGAAATTTAGAGACAGACACAAAAGGAGAAACCCTATATAAAACACTGGAAAAATTTTGTGATGAAAAAGGAATTCTCTTGAAGAATATTATATCAGCTGCTGCAGATGGTGCTCCAGCTATGACAGGGTGTCAAAAGGGCTTCGTATCGTTCTTAAAAAACAAAATTCTTAATGTGATTGCTTTATATTACGTTATACATCAACATTTAATTGCTAGAAATTTAAGTGAACAACTGTTTCAATCATTGCAATATGTCATCAGAGCAATCAATAAAAACCGAAACAATTCTTTAAATGACATATTATTTTATCAGCTTTGTGTTGCTAATGATGAAGATTTCAACGTATTGATCTTTGACACAGAAGTGCGTTGTCTATCAAAAGGAAATTCTCTGACTGGTTTTCACAATCTGCTTGACTCTGTCATAGAGTTTTTGGAAAACAAAGACACATTTGCGCGATAACCTCATTACATTAAAGAATGATATCGCATACCTGACAGACCTTCATACATTGTTTGATGATATGAATCTCCGACTTCAAGGCGATGAATTGAACTTAATAAGAACAAAAAATATCGTCGCTGATTTCGTAGCCAAGTTGTTTTTACACAAGAAGGATATCGGCAGACGTGAGTTCCATAATTTTCCCAATTTATCAGTAACCTGCAACAACGACGACTTGCTCGTCTACTTCCAACATTTAGAAAATCTTCACAGTGATTTCATTGAACGATTCCAGAACATTTTGAAATTGGAAATACCAAACTGGGTGTTAGATGCTTTTTCAAATGTCAACATAGCAATACCACCCCAGCTGGAAGAAGAACTTATAGAACTGACAATGAACGAGGAAATAAAAATCAAATTTAAAAATGGCTACGAACAATTTTGGCTACAAAAATCGATTCCGCAGTTGTATCCTCGATTGCGGTCGATCGTTCAACAATTTTTGAAATCATTCCCTTCATCATATTTGTGTGAATTTAGTGCTGTGACATCGCTGATTATTAAAAAGAGAAATCGTTTGCAAATTATCAAACGCGGCGATTTACGACTGTTTTTGAGTAAAATAGAACCTGATTATCAACAAACTTGTTAAAAATCTTCAAATTCATCCATCCCATTAGATTAGTTAAAAAACTAAAATTGATTACCTATCTATAGTTTTTCTTTTAAATTGATTAAAATATATTATTAATATTATAAAGTTGCGTTTTAATTTCTCTCACTGGTAACAATTTCTAGTTTAGAATGTAAGTTTAAACACCAGAACACACTAATATAGCACATTGAAACTAAATTAATTAAAGTAATGAAATTGTGGTTTTTAAGTTTTAGAAGTGTATAAAAATGGGGGGAGGGGGTGGTGAAAAATAATTGATTTTCAAAGGGGGCAGTAGAGGAAATAAATTTGAGAAACACTTATTTCTTCTACTGCCCCCTTTGATATAAATGATAAGAAACGATGTGTTTCATAATATAGAGTTAAACTTGCATGCATTTTTAAGACTTCTTTAAATCGCCCCTTTTAAACCCTGCCGAATGGTTCATCACATGACTCTCATAACTCACATAACATATAATTACAACACTCTCTAATGGAAGTATACTATTTTCTTCCCCCTACCTTTGAAGGAAAAATCTATGGCATTCTCTTGAAAACTATATATATATATATATATATATATATATCTGATATTCATTGCACATGCCGATCCATGTATGTCACGTAAAAATTAGATTTAATCAAAATTCTCCGAAAATGATGTTTATAATTATATATTTCTTTTCAGGGTTTAGTACAACAGACCTTTGGTTACACTGAAATGTTTCGTTGAAACCACTCACCTTAAGTTTACGTTTGAGTTTACTGCCACCAATAGCATTCTCTTTATTAGCACACATTAATGATTTGCATTGTTTTATTTAGAAGGCAATTTCCGAATCGAAAAAATTTACGATACGGATTGGTTCTCTGTTATGGCAAAAATATGATGAATAACCTTCCAAGTATAAAATAGCTACTTTGCTCAGTATTGACAATTTTGCCAAGATAACTCTAATAATAAATCAATAATGGGAGTTAAATTTTTCCCAATGTACAATATGCCAAGATACGAAACTATAGTGGACTTATCATGGGATCCAATTTCTTACCATTACTGGGTAAGCTAGATAAATGCACACTGATCTTATAATAAGAGCCAAGATTTCGCTAATATTAGAAATGCCATAATAAGCCAATATTGAACCAATTGGGATGCCAAGTTTTCCCCAGTATGCCATGAAAAGCCATTATTGATTCTATAAAGATAGCCAAGTCACTACCTATCTTGGGCATGCCAAGATTCAGCCAAAATGTAGTATGGCAAGTTAATCCAATATGGTTACTTATTTTTCTAACTTTTTAATCGCTTTTTTGTATTTTAAGAATTTATTTATTACTTGAGATTCAAAATCCTGAATTCCAATACATTTTGAGACTTCTATTACTGAAGTTTAAATCGTTACCATTGTTCATCAACAAACTATTTTTTTCCTCATTTATCAAGAATGTAATCTAAAAGTCACTGTGTTTGTAAGTTTGATTTTCCTTATACTTGTGATAAAAAACTTTTTTGCCAAGTTTACGAATGTTTACGAAGAAAATTTATTATCTATTTGAACTTAAAGTTATAATCGAAATTAAAATATTTCTTTCATGTTTATATAGATTATATGTTAATGTTCACATGCAATTTTGTTTTATATATTATTAAATTTATTATTAAATATATTATTAAATGTATCACCATAAATCTACTCCAAAATCTAAATGCAACAATGAGATAATTTGACTGTGCACGTATTTACCCACATTTATTCACATATAAATTTCTTATCAATGCCTTTACAGAATATTATTCGAAAATATGTACTGTTCATTGTACTTTAGAGATCCATTGGATATATTTTTTTATTTCCTACGATATAATTACGTATAGAGTATTTTTGTATTATTTTTTATAATCTCTTAATGTTATGTTTCCCTTCGATTTATTGATATAGTTTTTAAAGTTATGTTTTACATTCAATTAGGATAATAAATGGGGGACAACTATTGATTAAAAAAAGCTGCTAACTTTTAAGTTTATTTTTTTCTAACATTTGTATTTACGTTTGGTTATCATGAAAATTTTTATTTATCTCTTACTATGTAAAACTTCTGGTTCAACTACTGAAAATTTTTTTTTGTTATCTAAATAAAACAAATTAGATGTCTGAAAAAAACAGCTTTTCATACTTTATCATACTTTATTCCTATTGTCAAAGATAATTTAAACGTCTGCATAGTTTTTTTACAGGGCTTTTGGAAATGTTAGTTATTAGTTATATTTAAGTAATATAGGGCAAACATTTATGTATGTAAAATAATATATATATATATATATATATTTATATATATATATATATATATATATATATATATATATATATATATATATATATATATATATATATATTTACATTCATAACCCATTTGAAACATTCATGGTTACGATACATAAATGTTTGATTGACTGCAGAATTAATGTTTTCATTATTTTTTTCTTGATACTCTTTCTTTTTTGAGATGGTGATAAGGTACTATTTTCTACAAATGAGGAAATTTTATTTGTAATCAAATCGGTTGAATTATTCCAAGTGCACAAAAACAATAGTATAGACTGAGCAGCAAATCATCTAGTCAGGTAATGTAACCTTACAATCAATCAATCATTCGATTAATCGTTATATTCGTAATCGTGCTGTGAGGATTAAAATCCGTATTTGATTGTTTATTCTTTGACAGTTGTTTTTATGATTGCTGTCAAATGTTTTCATGTTTTTAAAGTGATTTTTTTTCTGGAAATGTGCCTTTGCTTCTTTACATTTTATTCTTATTAGGTTTCTTACATATTTTTAAACTGTAAGTATTCTACGTAGCTAAAAATAAGGGTTTACTTAATTGACATTATGTGTTAGTTAATATTCACATTAATATAAATGAATTCACGGCGTATCTCATTTGCATCTTTGTTTATTTGGCGATCATTGTTAGTTAGAAATTTAGAAGTCATTTTTACTGAAAAATTATGAAGTTTTTATGATTATGTTTATCGTTGATCATTAAACTCCTTAATTCTATACTGTTAATTTATTCAACTGTTTGTTTTTTGTTGGAAAATATTCAAATTAATTTCTTTTTGGAATTCTTTCAACGGTTTTTTTTTTTTTTTTTTCTAATAGCTATTGAGTTTTCTTATTTTGCAAATAGCCATTTAAAAAATTGTTATGATTGAACTTTTTATTCTCAATTATTTTAAGTCGAAATTGATGTTTCTATTCTCATTTCACTTATTTCATTTAAATTAGTATTATTTATGATAACTAGATTTCTTAGTTAAGTAATGATTCAGAGTATGAAAATAACATAAAATTTACCAAACAGGCTTCATTGCTTTGAAAACATTTTTAGAAGTAAGTTATAAATTTGTTGATAGTATGATTTTAAAGATTGGTTTTCCTACTTAGTTTTCATGGAAAAGTTACTGCCCATTTAATTTTTTGCAGTATTAATTTAAATACTGCAAAAAATTTTCAAACATGTTCATCATTAATTGTTTCAATCAAGCAGCTGCAGTCAAAACTTTTCAAAAAGAGAGATAAAAAGTCCTTGATTTACTTTGAGTTATTTTTCCTATTTACAGATAAACTTTACTCTGAAAGTTCTCAGCTCATTTTTTTACCATAATAAATTTTTTCTGTGATAGTAATATACTAACATTTATTTAAATATATATATATTTTTTTATACAATAGAAGTCAATTAGTTAAAATTCTTTTAAATATATATTTTTTTTTAAAATAGATCTGAACATTCCTTATGCTGAGGATATGTTTTGATCTAATTTGGTACGTCATATTGCAAGTACTATTCTAGATTCCGCTTTTGCAAATTCATGGGAAGATACCTAATTTTTTTTGTAAAATTTTCAGGATCTTAATTGCATGTAGTTTAAATTATGTGCAATTAAAATTTATACATAATAAATCATTTTAAATGTTATTGTGTATAAAAATTGCAATAGGATACAGTATATCAAAATTATCACATTATAAAAATATCAGAACTTTTGTTAATTATTAAATTTTTGATAACTCTGAGGAAATGTAAATTTTTTAAAATTAATTAATTTTGCTGCTGCTGATCTTAATAATATTGATAGTTGTTTTAGAAAACCATTTAATTTTTATACTCATACAGTTTATTGAACAAAATATCATTCATAGGTATTCCATATTAATGAAAGAAGATATTGTTATATTGTAGAAATATTGTATGTATAAGTTGTACTTAATGATTGATATTAAATATGTAATACAATATATGTGTGTGCTGTTTGTATATATATAAATTTATATAACACTTTTATATTATAATTAATATTTTATGTTATGGGAATGTATAATTTATACATATGTTAAATTATATTCAATGATAATCCTGGGTCTGCAAGGAGACATATTTATGTTAAATAAAAGTACCTTCCCAAAAATGTTTTACAATGGGACATTAAAATTTATAAATGATTGAGTTTACAAAGATACTTTATAAATCTAGTAAGAGTATATTTTTTAAAAAGTAGAAAATGACATATTTTTCTGGTTAGGTTAACAATAAAATGCATATATAAATAAAAAAAAAATTTAATTTTTAAAATAACACACAAGATTGTGCTTGTAATCATTCCATATAATGATGCTTAGCTATAATAAATATCGTAAACAGAAATATTTGATTGTATTACTGTTGCATTACAATATGGAAATATGGAGATTGATTTCCATTTTTGAATAGTCTTGAATCTGATTTATAATGTAGCATAAATGCTTCTTTTTGATCGGCTCTAAAATTTTCTCTGAGAAGTGCTTAAAAGGATATTGATTGTTATCAAAACACTGAAATTTAAAATAGATTTAGTTATGTATGGTTATGTTTAAGAAGTTAACACCTTTTCTCTAATTTCACTGCTCAATATTTGAATTTATGAAATCATATGTAGAAATATTTAGATTTATATTAAGTAAATTCAAAATCAATTTTAGGATATTTTTAAAAGTTTAACAATTTTGATGAAAAGATGAGTTGAAAAGTTGCACTGTATAAGTTGGAAATATAACCCAAAGAAATAGAAATCTTGAGAATATTTTATGCTTTATGATTTATTCAAAGTTATTATTTCCATATGATTTATGGCTTATAATTTATTCTTTAACACATTCAGTGTCACCTTATGTATAGTCTAACCGCTGTAGCCATTTATAAGATATTTGAATATAGAGAGGAATATTTGAATATATTGAGCATAGAGGGCATCCTTAGTGTTAGACCATATTCATCTGTCACAAGGAAGGAAACCAAACTCCCCAAACAGTAATGCAAAAAATGCTATTTACCAGATATGCATGTATGGCAGACATTCATTTAAATCTCAGAAATGTCCATTTCCTGTTCAATAGCCGTTAGGATTTAAATTGAGATCTTCTATTCCAAAGAGTGCAATTCTGCTATTAACCAATTATTAGTCTGGGTGAAAGAATTTTATTTATTTGATGTATTATCATACAACCAGATTCTGTTATATTAATAATATTAAATATGAAAGGTATGTGTTATAAGCATTTTATGTAAACAGAATTTAACTTATTAACCAATTATATTTATATAAAAAAATCTGATTTCCTCTATTTCATTCGATATATATATATTAGTGGAGTATTACTGATAATCTAGACCATTAAAAGCTATCATACAAATTTATAAATGTATTCAAAGCATTAGCAATTATGTTTGCCTATAACACTAAGCTTAAGTAACTCATATAAGCACATCCTTCCTTCAATATTATTTTTTCCATTCCATCTAAACCTAGAACAGTTTTTATAAGAAATCCTCATTCTGATTTATGATGAAAATTTCTATTTACTGAAGTTTATTCAGACTAAATTGTTGTAAATTTTATAAAATTTTAATTTGTTTAATACATATGGATTGAAACTTGTGTTTATGTATATGTTGTGAATTTAAAATATTCTATTATTGTTAAGTTCAAAGACTTTTCATTTTACAATTTGAAAATTGAAAATTAATAAGCAATAACTCTAAATTTGAATTCTAAATGCTAATAAGATGTAAACATATTAAATCAAATTAGCACAGAAATAAAAATATTACAAGTTTAATTTAAATTAGATTGATGAAAATTTACTTTTTGAATTTTATTTTATTAAAATTCAATGTATGCTTCCTTAGCTAATGGAACTGTGTTATGCAGATCCTGGCTTGTACATTCATTCATATGCAAGACTTATGACTTTAATGATTTAAGTAAAATTATGCTTATATTTTAATTAAGATACATTCTAGGAAAATAATGTGTCATTACAGTTTTTTTAGACTTTACATAACAACACAAATTTTAAAAGTTATAAATGAGTTGCTTTATGGACATTTATCTAATTTGACACACTTGGGGTCTTTTGTGAATCGCTCATGTCTACCATAGATGATTTGTTAGCTTATGTCCAGTTTTCACCTTTTAAGATTAACCCAAAACATACCAATACCAATTTTTAATTGAGTTAAAATTTAATATGTTATAAACATAAATTCACTAATATTAACTTTTACCATAAAAAAATTAATTTTTGAATCAAATTTGATTGTAGTTTAACTAAGATAATTGGTTAAATCAATTTATAATTGTATATGAATAGTGAAATTCAAATATTTTAGAAACAATATAATCATATTGTTTTAAAAATTTGACTAAAAGATATGATTGATGCTGTTACTTGATAATTTTTGGATGTTTTTATTTTATCTTGATAAAAAGTAATATTAGTTTATTAATCTCATATTTTTCCTTATGTTCACTTTTTTCTATTAATGTAGGTTTTTTTTTTTTGAATAAACTTTATATGTAAGTTATTTTAAATAAAAAAATAATAAGTAAATCAACTAGAAAATTAAATATGGTGCTGAGTAAGTTATAATAAATATTTATATTTAAATCAGCAAATATTTTCAATACAATTATCAGCAATGTGGAAATTTATTTAAATCACAATGAAACAGAAATAAATTATTTTTGAAAAATATAGGCATGTAAGTTTGGACCCCTTATTTTATAGATAGTATCTATTAATTTCCAATGAATATAATGCTAAAATCATTTTTATTTGCAAACATTTTTAATTTGCTCTGCACCTATTTTAAGCAAATGACAGTTCATTCTCTTTTATTCAGTAGTTTTTAAAAATAACAAAAAAATAAATAAATAAGTAAATAAAATAAAATTAAATAAATAAATAAAATAAATAAAATAATAAAAAAAGACATTTTTATCACTTGTTGTTTTAATCATACACCACTTTCTTATATCTTGAATTAGCATCTATGTTTAAATTTATGACAAATTCTTTTGCTTTTGAAAACTGCGAGAGAGGGTAATATTCATCTTGAAGTTTTAAACCTATTTTATTTTTAATTTCTGGTAATGTAAATTATTTTTGAGGTATATTTATTCCTTTTATGAAAATCATTGATTTTTGATTTCTAATCAAAATTAATGTAAGTTTTAGGTAAATAGCTGTCACTAAATATTTTTACAGAGATTTGGTAAATATAGAACTTTTAGACTGGTGATGCAAAATGAAATTCAAGTAAAGAACTTTTCAGTTTTACCATGTAAGCAAATTATATTCTGGGGAAATAGAATTATTGCGCCTTGTTATCATTTTTAAATATCAAAGTGCAGTGTTTTTGAAACCTATCACTTATGAAGTATTTGTTCATTTATGATATTCATTAATATTTATTATCATAAGGATTGAGAAGTCTAGTTGTATAAATTTTTCTGAAGCAGATAGTGAGAGCTGTGTTATTTTATTGTAACTATAAAAGCAAAAATATTATATCAATTTTTTTATTTTTTATTTCTGAATGATACATATTTCCTTTTGAGAATGTTAGTGAAAACTCATTATTCTAACAGTAAAATAAATGTACAGTGAACCAAAAAGAAAATTATATATTTTTGAGATGATTTCAAATTACAATATTTCTCAGTTGCAAGAATTATTAAATATATTTTTCTTTTTTATTTAAAATTTATAGTTTTTAGCTTCTTTATATAGAGCAGGGACTTCAACATACTTATCTCCCATTATGTACATTAAAAATTTTTTTCTTTGTTTGTTCAAGATCTTTTTTCAAAATCAAACAATAAAAAATATATTCAGGATTTGCCTTACTTAGAATGCTATAGAGCATTAAATGTGTAATAAGAATCTTTTTATAAATATGCCTTGCTCATTTAAGAAAAAAAAAAAGATCCTTTACATATTTCTGCGATTGAATAAAAATTTATATATATATATATATATATATATCTATCTATATATATATATATATATATATATGAATTAATTTGGCATCATTGCTGCATGAAAACTATTGTATTTGTAAGAAACATTTTGTAAATATTTTTTAATTTATTTCCTAAATCTAATTATTTAAATTGTCTCTTTGTAAATTGTAGAGTAGTATTTTTCTGTGTTAATATCATTACCCTAGACATTGAATTTACATAGATATAAACATTAGGAACTCACTCTAGGAAAATCTCACCATGGTATATCTTTGTAATAGTTTCATATATGCAATATTGTGTGCATTGTGGCATACCGCAATTTATGATTGGTAATACCCAATAAATCACTGATAGGGTTCTGTTTCTTTCAGTAACAAAGAAACATTTAAAAAAAACTTAATATCACACTTTTTAACTCTATTATCTTTGTTGCAGCTGCATCAGTTATGTTATTTTCATTTTAATATATCAAATTTTGGTTCCAATTTTTTTTTTTTTTTTTTTTTTTTTTGTGTGTGTGTGTGTGTGAGAATTTTATACATTTAAAAGATAATGGTGAGGCTTGAATATTCTAGTTAAAAACTTTATAAACTATATTTTGGCTTTGAAATAAATCAAGGTAAAGTCTAATTAGTGCATATTTGTTAATCATCTTGTATGGGGCTTCTGATTGATCTTGGGTTTCTAGGCTCACGAGTTTTGTCATAATTATGTATATCGCGGACATCAAAATGTTCATAAGGTTATTTTCTGGATAATAAAGATTAGAAAACGTTTATCCGTAATGCTCTTCTAACGCTTATCGGAATAAAGATAGTTCTATAGTCTTAATAGGTAGAAAATGTTGATTCTACAGGAATACATGAGACAAAACTAATTATGATACATTTAATTTTAACCATGAAATGAATCAAAATAGAACTACCTTTATTCATATTAAAGTTTTCATATATCGATTATAGAAAGTTAAATTTTAAGGAAATTAACATATTATGTAAATAATTATTTCACATAATTATCTGAACTACAAGCACACAAAGGATTATCGTTCCATAATTTATAAGGAAAAAAATTAAAAAAAATAAATGTTTCATTCTCATAGTTTCAGCAGAAAAGTTGTAGCCGATAACGAAATATCGGCTGTAAAGTGTAAACATAAAACCCAGAAATGTACTTAGTTCAATATGTATCTTTGGGCTAATGTACACCTAGAAACATTTAAATTTGCAAAAAAAGAAATTCTGTGACTGGACATAAATCGAAACTTGTTACCTTTTCCTCGTTTAACCAGAAGTTTGATACAACATTGCGATAACCGCGAGTTGAAATAGAGAAACAAATTTCAAAACAAAAGATTAAAAAAATTATAATTCGGATAAATATTTCGTAAATATCAATTTTGAATGTAAGTATAAGAGTATTTTTAAAGGAAGAAAGAAAAAAAAACTTCTCTCTGTTATTTACTACAACTTCTGTTCCTTTCTGCATCAAGATTTATATTCTGGATTCAATTTTAATTGATATTAATAGTTCACACATTCGTTTCTGCGCGTATTTACCAGTTTTATATATAAGTTTGTAATTTAAAAAAATATATAAAAAAAACATGTATTAAATTTTGTAAACATTAAATATAATTGAAAAAAAATTAAACAAATGGGATGCATGAGAAGTTTATTTTCTAAACTTGAAGCTATTGGAATGTCTAAAAATAATTACTATGATAATTATTTTAATAATAGATAAAATAATAGGATGATAGATAAAGTTGATGTCATTATTCAAGCCTAGCTTTCCAGTTATTTGGATTTCTAACAGAGGGAATAAATTAACTGAGGATAAAGTCTTTTCTTCCTACATATTTTACTGTCGCCCATTGGTGTTTTTTCTGGTAAGGGAAAAAAAAAAGTATTTTCGAGTAAGTTAAAAAGACCTAATTGGAAATGCCCCATCATTAGGCCTCACTGTGACCTAATGTTGGGACGCCTTCAGTACGAAAGATCGATACCAGTCCCTATTGAACAACTGGAGATGGATTTTAATTTCTGCCTTTTGTATGCATGTCTGTTGGAGTGGATACCTGAAAATTTTCTGGTTTCCTCCCTTGCGTTACATGGATACGATTCACTAACTATGAAAAGACCTTTCAAAAAATTATGTGTTAGTCGTTAACATGCTGTACAACAGCTTTAATCCGTTTGGCAATCCACAATGCGCTAGCAAACGATGTAACGGAAAATTTAAAAATAATGAAAAGCCATGTTATAATTCAATACATTACATAAAATACTTAACATTTTTAATAATAGTATACATGCTATTGAATTTCAATTACTGATACGAAAACAAATTTGTTTTATTGTGCTTATAAGGATTTTGAAAATTCCTAGTTTTGTGCAACTCTGATAATCATGCAGTAAATAACATTTAAAGAAAAAAAGATGTTTAAAAAAATCTTAAATTGTATTAATTTTCTTTAATTGTAAATTTGGGTTAGTACCCATCGAACGTGATTAGATACTCGTAGAAAGACAGCTACTGATTCCCATAAATAGTAGATAACCACTTGAATATATTTTTGATTACTTATATAAAAGGGCGGCAAATTTTTTCTAACTGAAGTAGTAGATTCTCATGTCTTGAGATTTATGTACAATCTACCACACAGTTTGAAAATAAGAACTATCTCTAAAATTTTAATTATTTTGATATTCACTGTGCATAGTTAATTGAGTTACACAAGACTAGGAATATTAGCATTGAAATGAACATAGAACCAGGACATTTGTCTAGAATATAATTTACTTTTTTGTGTCAAAAGAAATGCCTATTTGAAATAATTATAAACTTTTTTTGTAACGAAATTTTTAGTGAAGAAAAATTCTAAAAATAATAATTTTGAGTGTGTAATTATATCAATGGATTTGAGAAATTATATTTGGTTCTTTAATATATGTGTGTATGTTATAACAACCATATTTATTTATTATCTGAAAAAAATACACTTTTTACTTTTCCTAAAGCATTTAAATATAATAATATTTATAATTTTATTGTATGTTTCATAAAGTATAAAAATTTCTTCTTAGAATCTGAGTTATTTAGTAATTATAAATTCTATTTAAACATTGAGATGAAATTGTCAAGTTAAATTACATAAAAGTCACTTGTGTATATAAGAATAGACTGAAGAAATATACTATACGGATAATGCATAAAGTTAAATTACTGTATTGAATTTGATAAGTAATGAATCGATAGTGCGAGGGAAGTGATATATAATCATGAGATTTTTATCTTGACCATGTTTTAATTTTCTCATAACAATCATTAACAAAGCATATATTTGAAAAAAAATAAATAAATAAAACTATTCAAATTTTTCATAATGGAATTCAATGTACAAAAATTTGCAACGTTATAAGGTTGCACATTAACTTTTCAAAAGCAATGTCATCATTATTCAGGAATATGTACAAATGCGTAAAAAACTAAACAACGACGAAAAAGATATCGTGGCATCAAATTTTTTCCGTTTATTAGTAGAAATTAAAATCGAAACTTACGGAGATCTGAGAGTATTGCCATGAAAATTTTGCTTCAAATACAATTTTAGCGACTAATAAAAATCGTTGGTTTATACGAAGGTTTAATAGAAACTATGTGAATGAATTTTAGAATACTAAAATTATTTAGAATTTGAAAGTGATTTGGCTAACAAAATACACTCGTGAAAGGTTACATTACCAATATTTCTCAAAAATATTCGCCAAATTCATTATGTTAATTGTATTAAGTATTCATCAAAACTGATAAAAATGAGTATATTTTTAAATACTATGAAATTTTTTTTTAATTATTAAAAGATTAGGAAATAAATCTGATATTTTTGTTAAATCTCTCTCTCTCTCTCTCTTAATCTTGCCACACACACACACATTCGACACACGAAAAAAATATTTAGATATATTTTACTTTATATAAAGCTCATTTTTGTGTGTGTGTGTGTGAGGATTTTATTCAATCCGTCATTAAAGCTTTTAGTTAAAATAGGGGGTTGAACTTAATTGCAAATAAAGGTGATATCTATTAGGCTGGTTTCTAGGTCTTAAATTTTTTTTAAGTTACTCGATATTAAGCTCTTAGTTGAAGATGCGTTATTTATGAAGCCTTGCGATATAATTTAGAAATTACTTAGCTCTTTTCTTTTTTTTTTACATTTTTAAAAACTGCGTTTTTTTTTTTTTTTTTTTTTTTTTTTATTTTTTATTTTGAATCGAACTTAAAATTAAATTCAACTTTTGTGTTAAAGATGAAAGTATGATCAAACTTATACATAATCAAGTAAATATGTAAAATTTCCTGTATAACATGCGATTATAAACGTGTTCTTTCAAAACATAATTGATTATTTTCTTTGTACGTGAATCAGATTTGTTCTGTGTGTGTGTGAATATATATATATATATATATATATATATATATATATATATATATATATATATATATATATATATATATATATATATATATATATATAATAGAACAAATAATTCGAGTATATATACACTTGCTCACACACACACACACACACAAAAGCAAATATGCAACTCATAGCTTAAGTGAAAACGATCTAGTTCTCAAATGAATATAAGAAAAACATTGTTTTAAACAGTGTTGTTTGTAGCTTCTGATTCAAGTCATAAAGTGATACAAGATAAATCATTATATTTTAAAGAACTTTAAGTGTAATTTTGTTGACTAACCAGAGTTAGAAATTTAAATTACCAAAGTTATATATGCACTCTGAATTTTTTACTTTTATATAGGTTGAATGAAACTTTTCAGGTGATTTTTCGTATTTCAATGATATGTTTAGAAGTTCTATTACAAAGCTTGTAAATTTGATCTTTAAGTACATCAACAATTCACCAATGCCTCCAAATAGAAAAGAATTATCTAAAGGATACTGTAATCAAGCTCTATAAGGAAAGCAAGTCCCAAAACACAAATCGGTAAAATCATAGGCAAAAGTCCTGCAACAATGCAAAAAATCATTGAAAGGTTCCAGGCTGAGAGAAATACTCCAAACAAGCCAAGAACAGGACGACTGCCCATTTTCACGGATCGAGAAAGGGGAATTATTGTTGGAAATGTGAAAAAAATCCCAAGATTAGCGCATTAAAATTAACAATTGATGTGAAAAATAATTTTGCGAAGTCATGTAATCCTGAAACAATAACCGTTTGCTACGGAAGGCAGAATATCATGGTCGAAATATGCGAAGAAAACCATTCATTAGCTAAGGGAATCGCAGAAAGAGAACAGATTTTGCAAAACAAAATATAAAACAGGACAGAAATTTTTGTAATTCCGTGATTTTTTCGGATGAAAGTAAATTTAACATTTACGGGTCAGATGGACACCAAAAAGTTCGGAGCTTCCTCCAAACTTTTTGGTGGAAACTCCAAACTTTTCAAGTGATATAAGCAAATGCAGCTCTAGAAACGAAGATCATGAGAGGAACTGTTGTTGTTGCATACCCCTAAGGTCAGCAGTGGTAGACCAGGTAAATGAGCGCGTACTCCTTTAAAAAGTCCAGTACCATAAGTAAATTCTCCAACATATCTCTTCCGGAGAGACCAAGGCATTGAAGAATATGTTCAGGAGAGGCCAGTTCATTTAAGCACTTGGGGAGCAAATTTCGAATTTCTTCGTACCCTCGACGAATTTGAAGTTACTAAGATGGCCACTTCTGAAATGGGTAATACCCATTTGTTCTCGTCTATTAAGACCAGTAGCCAGGGAAGCACCTGGACGCGCAGAGTAACTGTAAAACAGGTGGCTCGATTGTGGTTTGGGGTTGCATGGCAGCAAATGGAGTAGGAAGTTTAGTTATAATCAACGGAATAAGTGAATCAATATATCTATTTGAATATTTTAAAAGAATGATCAAAGCCAAAGTGCTTCGAAATTAGGACTCGATGGATCCTTCTTTTTCCAACAAGATAATGATCAATGATCCCAAAGTACTGTGCGAAATGTTCGGAAATGGCTGCTATATAATGTGCGATAACAGATAAAAACAACACTGCAGTCACATGATCTTAATCTCTTTGAACATTTGTGGGATTATCTCGATCGCCAAATTAGAAAGCAAGAAATGAAAACTAAGAATGATTTAAAAAAAAGCCCTTTTGCAGGAGTAGCAGAAAATACCATCTTCTGTTGGTATTTTCTGCTACTCCTGCAAATTGCCTTTATAGATTCAGAGCTGTTATAAAGGCCAAATTTAACCAAAAAATTATTAATTTCTTAAAAAAATTTAAAAATTCGCAATATTGTCTTTGTTCGCATACTTACTTTTATGATGTAAATTACATCCTATTTTAAATTAAGCTCATCTTCCTAATTAAATATTTGTATTTTTTTTAAATATTTTTCATTTTGTAATTAAGCTCGATTTTGCTGTAATCGAAATAAATCGTTAATTTGAAAACTCAGATATTGTAGGTCTGTTTTTTTCATAGGATATCATCACATACATTCTGCATACTTACTTTTTGTGACAAAGTGTATATATATACTCGAATAATTTGCTCTATTTTGTTTTGCAATTACTTTTCGTGCTCAAAATTATAAAAGAATTTATTAGTCCTTGATGTTATATGGAAAGTTTTTTTAGAGCAAAGTGGGTTGAAAACTGACCTATCATGCATGATGGAGTATATATTAAGTTAACTTTGAAAAGAGATTATATATATATATATATATATATATATATATATATATATATATATATATATATATATATATATATAATTATACACCGTAGAACGTGCCGGACTGTCAATTAACCAACAAACTTTTGCTACTGATATATATGATGTAATTAGCTAATATTATTAATATAGTAGTAGTATATAAATACGCTTTTATTTGTTTTCTATTACGAATGCAACGTTTTGCAATATCTTTTCGTCTAAGATTACCTTTTGGCTTTGTTCTACAACCGTGCTTTCAGAGTAGATGGCCTGAAGTTCGATTTCAGCCATTGTTGAATAACGGGAGATATGTATTCATTTCTGCTTTTTACATGCACATTTCTCTGTGTGGTTAGGAAGTTTTCTGGGTTTTCTCTCTTGCGATGCATGACTAAAGCTCGCTATGAAGCCTCACTGAAAGAAACGAAAAAGATATTGATGTTAAATATCTTACTCCTTTTGACTATCAGGTTATTTGCTTCAGTCAAATATTCTTAGGAATATTATCTCGTTTTTAAATTTGTAAATTATCTCTTGTAAACTTGCTCATTGTGCTTTGATAGAATACTGTAAAATTCGCAAACATTTTAAGATACTTTCATAAACTGTGTCGATATGCTTTTCACTATTTCCAACAACCTTTCTGAGAAATTCTGTATTATTTAGAGACATTAGTTGGGTATGATATTCGAGTAATGCTGGCATTGTATTTTAGTGTTCTGTCCGAATGAGGAAGTTCAAATTGCCCGATATATGTGATATTAGTTCTCGTGTGTTTGAAAGAGCTATAAAACTGAAAATGTCTGAAATATCTTAAGATATTTTTTAGTTTAAATGCATTGGAGTAGAAGTTGTTCTATGAATTGTTGAATATAAATTAGCACATTGATATTTTAATTAATACACAATAAATACAATATTTTTACCAATGTTATGTATATTGAATTGGTGCAGCATACCCATTTTTGGACCTTGCACCATAAAACCCAACCAACCAACCAAGCATCCATTATGTATATTAAAGTTATTCATTTCAACTTTCATTTATGGAATGAGCCTAAAAATCACATAAATTTTGATAAGAAAGAGTTTAAAATTTGCTGAGTATTAAAATTTTGTATTGTTCTGGAGCTATAATATTCTAATATTTTTGGCATCGTTCGAATTATTCAAACAAAATTCCACATATTTTAAGCTATACAAATATACCGTTAGATTATAAATTTCCAATAAACAATTCAAATAAAAAAATTTAATTAAAAAATATATTATAGAAATAATTTGAAAGAATATTTTTCTTTAATTGAAATTTTTATTATTATTACATATTTATGAAAAAATCTGTTCGTGTTAGATAATACATTTTAGTTTTAATCAAATAAAGAATTTTATCGTTCATAAAAATTGTTGATAGCTCAGTTAGCTCTATTTTCTTATATGCACAATTAATTGCTAGTTAATTTTTACATGCATACTTATTTTATAAATGTACCAATTAAAATGTATGTTAATTTTCTTTCATTAATAAAAAAATGGTTTTCTGTCATCATTTATTAATATTTATTTATAATTACTTCCATTTTTAAGAAAGATTATTACAATAATTTGTACTGATTTAGAAGTAGGTGACGGTATTTCTTTTTTTTAATTATCAGGACATATTTCGGGAATACTTTAATTTAGTAATCAATTTGTTACTGTATGCTAGTTGGTTGTTCTTTGTAACTCTTCTGACGTACATTTTGATCCTTCATTTGATCAGTTTATTACAGTCATGCGAATTATCCTCTCCGCAAACAATTATATGTATCGTTTCACAATAAGATGATGAAAACTTTTGTTCCATTACATTCAAGCTCTTAATTATTACTTAATGAACACGCTTATATATATATATATATATATATATATATATATATATATATATGAGAGAGAGAGAGAATGGATATTAAGGGGATTGCAATCGACCTGTGGAACGTTATTGTTGATGCTAATTTTTATGATTCGCATATAAAAATGTATTTGCTTTAAACCCAGATCGTCATTGAAGGTAATCGCGGGCCGAAAACTTGAAAGTAGCTCGTGACACAGAAAAGTGCCCGCTACCAATAAAAAAATCTCATCAAATTAAATTATTTTCTCCACTTAACAATTTGAGTTTCACGCTAAATCATTTAAGGTTTAGGTGATATGACTAAAACAGAAAAAAAATCTAAAATATTATTTTTTTGTGTACTTTACTTTTATTTCTAGAGTTGTTTTAAAGAATAGTTGTTAATGTTTGTTTTATATTTGATTTTATACATGATGTGAAAAATATAATCTACAGTCGGTTAACGAATTGAAACATTTGTTAAAGAGATGTCAAGCTGAGAATTTAATTGCATTTGCGAAATATGTTTACTCTTTTAGTTTTGTTTTCGTTACGAAAGCATACTTCCAAGTAAACTGTAGGCGTATTTAAGCCACAATTAAACTGATTTTCTTTTTGAATGTGATCGGCTATTAATGTGCCCATCGTAGTTTCGAATACAGGAGGTGGAAAGTATTCTTTATTTATTTTGTTTTTTCCTGTTGTTTTTTTTTTATTTAAAATAAAAACGAGAATAGTAAAAAGACTTAAAATTTGAAATTTCATTTCTGAATAAATATTCTGAATAATTTCTTTTAAAGATTATATTTTCGCGTCATTGCTTTTTGCATTCATTACATTGTATATGGTGTTTTAATGTAGATTACAAAAAGCTGTTTTTCCTCTTGTTAGTGTAAATTAATTATAATTAATATAGTTTATTGCTACGTCACTATTTGCCTAGCGCTAAGCAAAACGAAGAGTGCTGTTCTAATTCAAGTTCTGTAGCTCCCTATGATTTTTCTCTGTGGAAGCCTGGCATCTGAATGCCTTTGTTCTATTGAATCCACATTTTGTCGGTCGTTCTTTATTTTACTCCTGCGCATCTCCTACCGGATCAAGACCGGGAAGATGTCTTTTGAATCAACAATCCGCCTGCAGCTCCCGGACTGTCCGGATGGGATTGTTTTTAGGCGTCGAACTCGTGAGCGCCTGACGTTAGAGAAAGGTAAATGAGGAGGAATTTTTTGGGATTTTGACGCTTGTATCTATTTTCACATTATGATTTTTTGTATTTAATAGCATAAAATCAAAATGATATATATATATATATTTAAAATGAATTATTTGTTCATTTCTTCATGCTCCGAGATAACAATTATTTAAAAAAATATTGGAAACAAAAAAGTTTTTTTTTTTTTTTTTTTTTATTAATTTTCATATCGTATTGTTATTTTGTTTCAAATTGCCGTATTATTTCCTTCCTTATGTAGCATTCTTCCTTATTTAAATATTTAGAAGAACGATTTTGCGCATATTTTAAATAGATTCTGATTTTATTCCATGTAATATTTTAGTGTTATGATAGTTTTGTAAATTATTTCTACTGTTTTTTATTATTAACAATAAACTGGGATTTTGATTTTAGGATCGATGCTACTGCAAATAAGGATTTTTTATGTAATATATTGAATGTCAATTTTTTCGCGGACCTTTTCATTTCTCGCTTTTGATTTCGCGATTCGAAGTTTTACAGTAAAATGTTTTGTAGTTTCTTTCATAAGTTAGTTAAGCTTATGTATATTATATATTTTTATTTGGTGCATTAAATTAATTTAGGTTGTAAATAAATAAGCACTTAACTTCAAAGAAGAGAACTTAAGTTATTCATTTTATTTTAAAACGTTTCATTTTTTCTTCTGTCAGTGATTTTGCGATCTTAATTTTTTTCTAAAACGCCAGTTTTGCTGATTAGAAATATTTTAAATATGAGTTGAAAAAATTCCAGTGGTTTCATTTAATATTTTGAGCTACCAGTTGTTCATCCCCCCCCTCCCCATTCGATGACATTCTGGTATCGACATAAAAATCGTTGCGTTACATATACACACAAACATGTATATATTTGAATATTGTTTTTTGTATTTTTTCTGCCTTGAAAATACTCTGTAATGGATCGCGTTTGAATTGAAATCGTGTCAACTATTTGATATCGGCTTCTTAACTTTTTTATATGGGGACGTTGTATTCATTTATCTGTTAGTAAAAAAGTAATCATATTAATTGTAAAAATCTTTTTTAAGTGTGTTTATGCCAAAGATACATTATTGACTTTTAAAACCATTATATATGAAAGAAATATAAATAATGAATCTGTTTTTATTGAATCAATGTTTTATATTGCTAATAACGAATTAATTTTTCAAGAAATTTAAAAGCATTAATTCTAAAAAATGAATATCCAAAACAACCATTCTTTTAAAGAAAGCTTTAGCATTTATATGCCTGGGTGTTAAGTGAAAAAATAGAAAGTTATTTGAAAGGCCAATTTTTTTTAAACGGACAGTATTAAAAAAATTAAAATTTTTCAATAAAATCTTAATTATGATGTTGCTTTTGTTAAATATAGACTACTGACCGTTAAAATTGCTGCACTGTGAAGAAATACACATAGCTTAATGATATTTATTCAGCAAATGATCAAATAGTTAAATTTTCAGACTTAAACTACTTAATTTTTCTAAAAATTTAGAAGCATAGATCCTAAGAAATCAATATTTTGAACAATCACTTTTTTCAACAACAACAGGACTTATACGCTCCTGCATATTAAATAAAACGATTAGATGGCATGTACCATTGCTCATACAGTTTTACACATTGGTTCAGTTCATTGATTGTAGTAACTGACATTGCAACTAGCTAGTCGTTTAGTAATCATAAATCACTTGTTTTTTGTTAGTAACACTTAGAAAGTTTGTGTACAATATTAGCCAAATATTTCTTGCATTAAAAAAGGATTGTGCCATATATCTACATGTGGTCATGCATTATGTTATAGAAATACCATTTTGTAGGACCTAAGCAAAATAGATAAATTTTAATACGTCCTGATGAATATTTAAAGACTTGTAAGTATAAACATGGGGATGAAATATATGTATCCAATGGTCTTCATTCTTTTAAAGTCGTTATTACTGTTAGTAGAATATAATAATTTTTTAATAAATAATATAAATTTGTAGATACAAACACATGCACATAATATTTGAGTTAATAAGTATATTATTGAATTATTCAATATTGACTAATAAATTTTAAATTTTATGCCATATAAGAATTTTTTTATATATTTCAGTGAAGGGAGGTTGATTATAATAAATTCAACATCTAAAATATTCCCACAATTATGCTTTTATAAATTAAGTTAAAATTAGCTAAGTTTATTATCATCAAAAATAAGTGTTTAGATTTTTTATTTAGCTGAGCTATTCTGTCTTAACTTAAAGTGTTGTTAGTTGTTTAGTTACATTTTTTATTGATATTATGTGCCTTTATGATATGATTACCAATTTATCCTGTATTAATATATATTCAACTTTTTCAGATGGCTTCAAAAGTTATTTATAAATCACAGAGATTTACACATTTTGCTGTAGTTTCAGTTGCTGCATTCATCTGTTACTATAATGCATTACATTGTGGTTTTGTATTCGATGACATGTCTGCAATAAAAGATAACAAAGATTTACGACCTTCAACTCCAATATCAAATATTTTTTTTAATGATTTTTGGGGAACCCCTATCCACAAGGTAATCTTAAGATATAATATAAATTACTTTTAATTATATATATATATATATATATATATATATATATAAATGTGTATTTCTCCTTTCCTCTTTCTTTCATTGATTTTAAATAAGTCTTCTGGAAAAACTAACAGAAAATTATTTCAGTTTTTTCCTTAGTGGATTACATTTTAATAACATTTTCTTGTCATTCTAACTTCAAAAAAACATTTCTTCATTAATGCAATGTATAAACTTATTATGAAAATTTGTTTAAGCATCACATTGATTTTGTGTAATTGATAAGATATAATATCTTTTTAACATTTTTTTATTATTACAGAAATTATATTTCACGCTTTATTTATAATAATCATATTATAAAAATTGGAAGATTTCATTTAAGAATAAACTGTAATAAAAAAATTTGTTCTAGGAAAAATTTCAAAAGTTTAAACAACTATTGGACTTTTTTACAAGACATATATAAAATCATTTTTGCATTTGGTAATTAATTCAATATGAGTTTTATTAATGAAAAAAAGTTCATTAAAATAAAAAATTAAAAGGGAAATGACATTAAATAGTGAATTTATGACTGCAGATTAGTTTAATTTTGTAAATGAAAATATCCATTAATATAAATTATAATCTATGTATAGAAATTTTAGGAGAATGATGAATAGAAATATAATTTTTTTATTTTAAATTTAAGCTAAATATTTTTTAGGGAGAGATAGAGGGACTAAGATCATTATATATGCTTTTTTTAATCAAGAATACTCTGAAAAGGTTGATATTGTAATTAAGACATATCTTAACCAAGGGATCATAGTTTTTGTATTCTATTGGTTAATAGTAACTTTATATTATGTATTTAATGTATGTTTAGCCCCTAAAGCCAGGGTTCCCAAGTTTTTTGTCTTACTGCTCCCTTTCCATTCATAAAAAATACTCAATGCCCCCTGGAAATTAATTTTCTTAAAAATTTTAATTGCAATTAATAGGAAATGTGTTGATGTTTCTATCTTTCTTGTAAAATACATTAAAGAAAGGTGTGAATTAGAATCATTTAACTTAAAAATCAGGAAAATATTGCAATCAAAATAGAATGTAATGCAAAAAATGTTAAAACATTTGAAATCATCTTAAGGAAAAGGAAGAACCTGGTGTATGTTACCATTTTGTATTCCTTTGCTCCATTTTTGTCAGTAATATGTTAGAAATTATAAATTATCTTCATAATAAATGTTTAATTTTTGAATATGTATGTAATTGTGGAAATGCATGCAAAAAAAATTCTTTCATATGAATAGCTATCTGGAAGTTTAATGTGACTAATATTCTTTCAAGTGGAATATTTTAAGAAAGTTTTAAATGATTTATGAAAAAATTCATTAAAATTTAATAAAAGTGCTTGCGTATGCTCAAAAATAAGAAATGTGAATGTGATAATTACATTTTTATTTTTTAATTTATTATTATTTAGCTTATATTTGATGATGATCATATAAAGTTAATGTTAGTCTATTTAATTGAAAAATATTTCAGTAATATAAGACAATTTTTTTTTTTTTTTTTGTAATTTAAAATGTAATAATTTTAACCATTAACAATCAAAGTATATTTTTGAAGTTCTCAAGTTTATTTTATAATTCTCATATTAATTTTTATTTAAGAATATTATAATTAATTGGTTGTGGCTTGATGAACAAATATGAAAACATCCAATTACTTTTATTCTGATGATAGCAAAGAAAATTTTAACAGGTTATAAATATTTATAGAATTTGTGAATTAAGAGTGAATACCATTGAAAGGAACTCAGACATTTTGAAAATTTTATCACTGATAAAGACGGTGACAATAACTAACAAACTTATTTTAAAGTTGTTAAATGATAAAACTAGCATAGGAAGCATTGAAGATTTCTCTAGAATGTATTTGAATCCACAAATAATCACAGTGTTTTCTAGAAAATGCTGTTTGTTAAAAAAAAAAAAAATGTTTCAAGTATTCCAAAATCAAAATTCATAGAGATTGATGTCTGTGGGGAAAGGAGCGATCACAGATTATGGAAGTAGTAGATGATAACACTTTCTTGCGTAAAGTGGTTTTTTTAGGACATCTTTAACCCTTTGTGGTTCAGTGTTCCTGGTGATGGAACACCAAAAATTAAATTGTGACCAAATTGTTGCATTTTATGATAAAAAGATGAAATTTGGCTTAAAATGTTCTTTAAATTCTCATTTTTGATAATAGATGGCAGCACTACTTAAGAAGATCGATAATTTTCAATTATAGCAAATTGTTTAAATACCGTTATTTTGAAAAAAATATTTCCGAATTTTTTTCATATACAAAAATAATTATTTGAAAAGAAATTTCTACGTTATTTTGTTGCCTATACCTTGATCTATTGATTCTATATTATTTTAAATTTTTTACACATAAAGTATATGCAGAATTATTTGATTAAACAAGGTGTTCCATCACCTAGAACACTGTACCGCTGCAACAGCACTTTTCCTTTATAAAATTTAAAGTGGGAATAGCCTTGAACTCAATGCTGAGGGGAACAGCTGTGTTTATTTTTTACTGCTTTTTTCTCTCTTTTCGGGTGTAATAAACGCATGTTGAGAAATGTAATAGGAAAGATTACTTATATGGATAATATTTCTACACCCTTATTGGCCTCTTGAATTGGGAAGCTTCAGTGTGGTATAGGATTATATCAGTTAGTTCAAATCCTCTCTAAGTTAGAGAAACATTATTTTTTATGCTCTTGATTTTTCTTTTTTATGCTATTCATTTTAAAATAATGTGTACATAGATTTTTTTAATTTATATATTTTTAGTTTACTTTTTCCATACACAATTTTAATTTCTAGTTAATTTTTTTAATTTGTTAATTGCAAATAAATGGCACGAAGAGGTCTTAGTCTTTCTGATGCAATAAAAATGCTTAAAAAGTTGCCCTCTATTAGTGAATCACAACATATGGAGAATGATAGCGATGCAGAGAAAAATGTTGCCAAACCACTTGATCAGTCTCAGTCTGATAATGATGTGTCAGATACCAGTGAAAATGATGGCAATGATTTATATCAACCAGGCTTCTCAATGCAGCCCCAAAACCATACTTGGATAACTAAAAAAATTGTACAGAAATCTTTGTTTTATTTTATTTCATTAATTAAATAAAACAAATGGTGTAGAGTACCTGGCCTTCTTGTGATACACCCTGGACCATGCTAAATCTGCTACACAGGTGTAATGCATTGTTTTTTCATTCATTTGCAAAAACATTTATGCGTATAAGGGGCTTCACTGCAATGCTTGTTTTTTACAACCTTTGCGGCACTGTGCTCCATGTGATGGAGCACCCACAAAATTGAAATGCTATATACAATCTTTACAAAATTTTAACTGTATATTCATTTAGGCCTAAATTGACAACCTACAATTTTTTTTGTTAATATTCAACTTTAAAGGGTAGTGCACCTGAAAGGGTTAATACAAAGATAATGAGCTTAGGAGCTTCATCTTGCATAAAAATTGTTTATTAAAGATTCTGATGTTGTTTTTTACAACCTTTGCGGCACTGTGCTCCATGTGATGGAGCACCCACAAAATTGAAATGCTATATACAATCTTTACAAAATTTTAACTGTATATTCATTTAGGCCTAAATTGACAACCTACAATTTTTTTTGTTAATATTCAACTTTAAAGGGTAGTGCACCTGAAAGGGTTAATACAAAGATAATGAGCTTAGGAGCTTCATCTTGCATAAAAATTGTTTATTAAAGATTCTGATGTACTTTCAAACCTGGAACAATTTTATTCTGTAGTAATAATGCAAAGTAAAAATTATAATTTATGTATAGGAGTGTTGTTGGATGGTGTTTGGAAATGTAGCTGCTCCTTATTTTTTAGAGATTTCTGAGAGAGAGAAAGTTGTAAAATCATTGTGTACATTTTTGTGAAGATTATTCTCGAAGAAATTTAATATTGTGTAATTAATTAAAAGTGTTTAAATAAAAGGAACATAATTTTCTCACTATGTTTCTAAAGCATAGTTTAATTTTTAAATTTTAAATTTTTGTGTTAATTTATAAAAAGCTATAAATTTAAAAATAATTTAAATTTTATAAAGTACTGGACCTCCTGGAGTTGAGTTGGTGGTCAAATACTTAGTGCCCTAACTTTCTATTCATTTGTTCAAGGATTTAATTTGTAGCTAAGATTATATAGAATATATTGTAATCCCAAACTTATTTTAAATTGAAGCTCCCAGTATGAAAATTACGGTTGTTGAGTGATAAAATAAATTTTTCTTTAGTAAGATATCCATTGGTACTAAGGTGTTGTTTGTTCATCTGAAATCAACCATCTGAAAAGAATTTAAATGTTTGCATTTAAAGACATTTTGCTGCTTACATACTTTTTCTCATTTTAATTGTCAAAATGACTTTTTATTCCAGTTTTAATTGATGTCAGTGAGCTGGAGTATAATTAATAGCAGTTGTTGTCAGATTAAAAATCCACTTAATTGCTCTAGTTAAATAGATTTTTAAATATAGTAACATATACTGTTAATTTTAGAGATAGTGTAATTAAATGAATAAGTTACTGTGATAAAGTGGATTGCAGGTAAATAGTTAGCAATATCAATACAATGAAACCATTCTTAAATGTATAATTCATTAAAAAGTGTCTCCATACCAAAATTTGAATTTTTTATATTTTTTTATTTTAACAAATTCCACTCTCTTTATTATATTCAATATAACAACTTCATATTTTTTCTGAGTTTTAGTGTCCACTGTAGGCAATTCTAAAATACTCTTATTTAATTGTGGTTAATCTGTGTATTATGATTTTCTTATTTCTTCCAAAAAATTAAGAATATATTTTAGGCTCTTATAATTTATATTTAAGAAGTAGAAATTATCCTTACTTCCCGTGAAAAATTAAGAATCTATATTTTAAATTCTTTACGTTTATTATCTCTTAACTCTTTGATTAAAAAACCTTTACTGAACTATGGAATTGTAATTTATCACTACATTTTTGTTGAAATCAACATGTTCTCTATAAACAAAATAGCAAACAAGAGCTTTTTAATTCGAATTTTAATAATTTTTCTTCTAAATTTTAATATTTCACATGAATACCTAAATCTTTATTTAGTTTTAAATTATGTTACATTTTGTCAAGTTATAATGTTTTATCAAATTTATCTATATGTATGAAATGCATTCTTTAAAGATTTTAACACTATTTTTAAATATTGCTAAGCATTGGCTTTTAACAAAGCAAGACTATTTATTTATTAATATTATATAATCATTTATTTATATTATTATTATATTAATCATAATAAAGAATACTTTTCTATAGATAGTTTTTCACATTCTCAGGTGTACACATAATTTAGAGTCCTAAAAATTTAGGACTTGAAATTATTTGTACACCTTGTAAATTTTTAATAATACATCAATAATAAATTGTAATGGTTTTGTTTTATTTTTAGGAGCATAGTCATAAATCATATCGACCTTTATGTGTCTTAACTTTTCGTATAAATTATATTCTTCATCAGCTTGATGCTTGGGGATATCATTTATTCAATATTATTCTTCATGTTGTTGTCTGCGTGCTTTATCTCAGGTATATAATTTATGTTACTTCATGCTGTGCATAATTATTTGTATAATGAATAGAAAGCTGTAAAAATTATCCATTATAACTACATGCAAGACTTGCAATTTCACATGTGAAAACACCAACAGTATTTTTAATTACTTAAATTTTCATTTTTATAATTCCACATGCAACATATTAAAATATACTAGTCATTTTTATTGTTACTTCATTCTTGCTTACTGTCAGATTTATATGTAGTTTGAATTGCTTTTCAAACTTGTATGATCATAAAATGCAAATCTTAATGATGATTATAATTAATATGTGATTGTTAATTGAGATTTCACTTATTTAACAATTTAATTTTTATAATAATGAAAAAGCCAAGCTGTCATAATTATCCATTTTTTCAATTAGAATTTTCGTTTTAAAATAAATACAATATACATTTTATAAATTTTATTAATTGCAATCTTTTACAGATTTATATTGTGTTAAAAGAGTTTAATTTTTTAAACAATTAATAAATGATATAAATATTTAAACTGATCTAAATTCTGTAAAATTTCATGTACACATTGTGTAGTTAAATTTAAAGCAAATTTTGCAACCGTATCTGATGCAAATTTATTAAATAATTTCATTAGTGAAAATTTATTCCTTTAAAAATTTTATAGCACATTTATTGACTTATAATTATTTATCTTATTTTAAACACCCATAACTATGAAAATACTTTTGCAAAATTTAATGAAATAAACAATAGACACACACTGGTCTTGTATAAAAATTTATAATTTATTTTATTCATTTCATGTTTAAATTTCAGAATGTGCCAGTTTTTCCTATCACCTACTGTAAGTTTTTTAGCTGCTCTTTTATTTGCTGTTCATCCAATACATACTGAAGCAGTAAGTTATTTTATTATTTTATTTAAATAAATTTTTATATCATGTTTTTAATCAAATATATCTTTATTTATCAAAAAGAAATCGTTAATGAAATGATTTCTTTATTCTATTGATAAATTATGAGAGAATTTTAATTTCTATTTGAGCAATTAATGAGCAAATAAATTTAGAAAGCTTATGATTATATTGGAAGAATGGTTTCTATATGAGATATTTTCTTTAAAAAATTCTCATTTATTTGAGAGGAATGAATTTATATTTTAATTGAATTTAAATTTGTGAACCTGAATTGTGTATAGCATTTGTGGTTATAATAAAAATAGTCTTTTTCTTGATTTTCATAGTCTAAAAAATATTGAAGATTTGTCCTCATAATTATTAAGTTTTGGTATTATGCATTTTTCATATGTTTATTTGAAATTATAAATAGGAAATCAAATAGTTCTCTGACCTTCAATTCAACAGTTTGAATTTAAACCCCACATTGAACACATAACCTTAGTGCTTCAAAACCCATTATAGGTCCTGTTCTAATTAGTCGTCATGTGCAAAAAATGATTATTGAGCAACAAATGAACTAAACAAACAAATCAAATTATAAACTGTTTTAAATGTACAAACGATTAATTAATAATTTTAAATAGCTGTTTAAAATGAAGATGAGAGAAAAACTTGCTTATAATTGTGGCTATTGTATTGTTAAAAATGTTTTCAATTTAAAAAAAAAAAAAAAAAAAAACAAGAAGACAGAAAATTTATGGTTTTATTATAACTTTTAAGTATATTTTATTGCAATAAATTTTAATCTTAGAAAAATGTCTTTTAATTTCTATTTTACTTTTATTATAAAAATATTAAAAATAACCAAATAAGGCAAATTAATTACTGATATTAAACAATGTATTTAATGATTTAAATATCTTTTGAAAGGAAACCTTTAAAGTAGATTGTAAATTAAAATTTTATTTAAAAAATGTGGCCTCCTGTTCAACCTTGGGAATAGAGATGTTTGTAGTGGTTAGGAATGAACTTTAAAAACTATTGGAGTTTGCTAAATTAACCTATGTGTGCAAAATAAGACTCTAGACATATTAACTTTTTTAATTCTTTTGTTGTAATTTTTACCCACTGTAATATGTATGTTTTTAAATTGTTAATTTCTAGGTTACTGGTATTGTTGGAAGAGCTGAAATTTTATCATCTATATTTTTCTTGTTAGCTTTCATGTCTTATATTAAATGCAGTTCTTCATTCCATAACACTGGTAAGCTTTGTTACTATAATCAATTCCCATAACATATGCCACAGGTTTATTATTTGAATCCTCTGTATATTTTTCAATTGTATAGTTTTCAAAATAAAGACATCATATTTTATTTCCATGTTTTAATAATTTTTTCTTAAAAATGATGAAAATTCAGTTTATGTTAAATTAATATAAAAATAGGTAAATAAATATTTCTTTTAAAAGCTGATAAAATTTTTTTTTTTTTTTTTCTGAAAATATTGAATGATTAAGCAAATTTAATTTAATGTTGTGAATTATTTCCTGCAAAATATTTTTTATAGAAAGTTTTTATTTTTTTGAATTCTGATTTTTGTTATTCGAAATTATAAATCGTATTTTACTTTTTGTTGGTCAAATGTATATGATGAAAATAGTCTATGGTATTATGGTATTAAAATAAACAAATCTTGGGGAGAATTGTTCTTTGAATTTGTAAAAATAGTAAAGATATTTAAATAATGCATCTATGTGCCTGTTTTTTTTATTTTTTGTAATTCTTTGTTTAAGGAGTTATAAGCTATTGTAACATACATACATACTGATAATAGGATAATGTTGACAGTAAAAATACATTAATTTCTTTAATATGTTATAAAAATGTCTGTTTTTCATAAAAAATTTTTACATTGTAGTGCAAGGAATCATGTTTAGTTTTGGAACAAGTATTGATGAAACATAGATATTGTGGTTCATTACTAAAAAATTGAAATGTTATAAAGTTTGTTTGAAGATGATGTTTATAACACTATAGATTTTTTATTATGGAATTTTATCATTATATATTTTATGCTGATTGTTATTTTGTCCATATCCACATTTTCCTGATTTTTCTATTTCATGCTGGTACCTGCAAACTAATTTAGTTTTATGAAATATTATTTACACTTATGAATGATATTTTTAACTTTTTTTATATTATTATGGAATTCTGTTTTTTAAGAATAATGAAATGGAAAGGATTTATTTGTACAATGATCGAAAATTTTTAACCATAATGAGTACAATCAACAAAATTAAAAAATCATATCCTTTTTTAGTTTTGTTTGATTCTATTGATATTATATTTTATAATGTTTAAAAAAAATTATGTTATCAATAACTTTTTATGATTATTTTTATCAGGTAATTTATTTTTTGTTGATATATCATAGCTATGAAACATTTTAAGATTTACTTTGTCTTTTCTCATCAATTCAGATTTTTAAATTTAGAATGTTATTTTTTCTTAAAAACATTAAACCAACATTATTAAAACAAATTATCACTTTTGTATATTTGTTAAAAATAATTTCGAAAAATTGATTGAAATAAGGTATATGGGATGATTTTACTTCAAATTAAAATTTATTATATGCAACAAAACGACTTCCAACATGCCTTAAATTACCTTGAAATGTAACCAACTCTTCATGCTAATTCTAGAAAGAATGCAAATTCAACACTATTGTACTTTTAATTTATTTGCATCTATTTCCAATTCAATTACGTATATTTTCTTTATTATTTTGTACTGTTAATTAGGAAAGTAAAACAATAAATGAATTTTTCAATTGACTGCAATTAATTTTCCAGTGTTGCAGCAGTTGTAACACTGAATATCTTATTCCAAATCAATTTCCTGATGTTCCAAATATATGATTACATATTTGATTTTATTTCACTTATTTTTAAAAATATTATTTTATATTCATTCCTCTTGAAATGAAATAGACCATTATTAGTATTCTTTAATATAGTGAATTAATTTATTTTATATTTAAGTTAGTTGTTTCCATCTTAATTAGATTTGAAATTCAAGTCACCTCTGCTTAAAATCAATTATCTTTATATTCTTGTAGTTCATATTTTCCAATTTCTTCAATTAAAAGAAAATATTTAGGGGAAACAAAAAAAAAAGACTAAGCTTATTTATATATCTAATACTTTCAAAATCCAGGAGTTAGGTTTTTTGCTATTGATCATAATGTTCCACATAAATATTTCTCTTTTTCACAGTGATTGGTTGGTAGTAGTGCTGTGGACAAGCTGATAAAATTAGTTTTTTTTAATTAATTATTATAATTATTTTTTTAATTAAAATTAGTTATAATTAAATGCTTTTATATTTTATTAATTGTTAATTTTTATAAATTTAATATTAACAAAGATTCACAAGAAAGTTGATAATTTTTATTTTTGAATAAATTTAATGAAAAAAGGAATTCATTATCAGTGTAGATCTGAAGTGATTATATGAAAATATGAATCTTTATGAAATAAATTAATTCAAAGTAATCAGTAATATTTATTATTTTCTGTATTGTAAATTTATTTATTATTATTAAATAGTAATAATAATAGAAATAATGAAAAAGTGAACTCTTAAACCTTCCACACTCATTTTTTGCCATATATTGTATTTCATGAATCTTGGATCTGCTAATGGTATTCAAACCCCAGTTATGTCTGCATTTAAAGAACAAAAAATATTCCAAATTTGCAGGAACACTAAAATTAGTCAATTAAAAATTATAATAATTCATGTTTGTTGAATTATGTTCCATTTGATTCATGCAATAGACAAAGAGCAGTATTATGAATATTAGAACAAGGATTCTGTATGCATAAATGCTATCTTTCAATCTGATGTGATGAATTATAATATGCTTTAGGCTTATTACTCTGCATTGAACAATGCCTGAGTGAATAATAAAGTTCATAATTTCATGTATATGGGATATTCCAAAAAAAATAATAATAAAAAGAAATAAACAACATTTATGACATGTGACAGAGCTGCATCCATGGTCATCAGATTTGATGCAATGAAGCAATGTTACTCATCAATCATGGTGTGAGGTTCTTTTTATATATTTTTTTAAATAATTTATAGTTAAATTTAGAATAAAATCCAGATGGTGACCTAATGAGGGAAATGCTAATAATGTAGTCGTAGTTATTTAATGCTTGGTGTAAACTTAATGCATGTAATTTTATCAAAATTCTCATGAAACATAATTACTTTTAGGTTCACCTGTCATCAATCACATCAATAAACTGTTATGCGTTTTTAGTTTTATTGATGTGAATCATTATAAAGTTCTATTCACTTTTGATTAAATTTTACACTTTTCCTTGAAATTAATAAAATAACTTTTTAGCCTGTCATCAATTTTTGATTTATCCTAGTTTTTCTAAGAAAAATGTAAAAGTAGATTGACAAAAATTAACGTGATTTAGAGGGGTTATCTAATTGATTAGAATTTTAAAGAAATGATTGATGGTTTGCTGTTTTAATAAACCTTAACTTTTATCTGATTTTAAAAAATAATTTTATTAAAAGTTTTAAAACCATTTTTATCTTTTGAATGCTTGTTTTTTAATGCAGTATTAATTTTTAAATTTCATGAAAATTCATTTAAATTTCCAAAATATAGAAGTTTTAAAAGGTGAAATATATTTAAAACTTTAGAATAGTTAAATTTATTTAATTTGGGTTATAAAGTTTGTATTAAAATAAATTATATTTCATCAGGAAACAGTTATGACTTAAAATATTGCTCATAGGGAATATTTTTTCTACATTTTAAAATTAATAAAGTTAATTTAAAATCAATCTACTTTTTATTTTATTCTGAATAGTACTTGAGTATAATGGGGAAAAATATTAATAAAAGGTATTTTTAATTAATATATAATCATATTACATTATCATTAATGGGATTCAAAAGTTGGTGACATTTGTGCTTGTTTTCTTTTGTATTTTCTGATTCATAGTGATTATATTCATATTTTTGACTTTTATGCATTCTTTTTTCAAATAGTGTAATAAAAATTGTTTGTCAGGTTTCTTATCAAGCATGTTAGTAAATATATTCTTAGTTGGAAAAGATAATAAATATATTCTTAGTTGGAGTAGATAACAATCTCAATAATATATACATAATATATATAATGTATTCATTCGGACGTATTTAAGACTGATTTGATTTTTAAATATTATATTTTGATACCACTAAATATTTTCCATTTATTTCAAATGTATTTTTTAGAATTAAATATTTTTATTTGCATACATGAAATACCATGCGAGTAAAAAGATTTACTGCATTTTAAAAGATAAAAAGGAATTTTGTTTTCTAAAATAAGCATGAAATGAGTTTTTCAATGTTATCTGACTCATTTCATAATTATTTTAAGAACTTCTTTTGCTATTTTTTATTCTCTAGAATGAAATGTTTGCTTTGTAACTGTAATAAAACTAATAATAGTGTGAAATAATTGTATGACTGTTGATATATTTTCAGATAGGATACAATTGGGTTGTTGTCTCCTTTTTATTGTATGTGCAACTTTATCCAAAGAGCAAGGTATCACTGTTGCTGCAGTTTGTTTTATATATGAAGTTTTTATTGTTCAAAAGGTGGGTTAGTAAATAGTTTGTGCTGTTGCTTATGTTTGTCATTTTTTGTTGATAGTTATTAGTGCTTTATTTCTTTAATTTTCACAATTTTCTTTTATTTATTGTAAGTTTGATGAATATCTAAGTTAAGTATAGGATTCTGAATGTTACAGTTTCAAATAAATTTGCTAAAATAATTAGCTTATCATACTTAATTGAAATCTATTTATAATAATTGTGTATTTAAAAATAAGAAACATTATTTTCTCTTTTTTTCCCTGCATTTAAAGTATTTATATTTTTAATAACTCATTATTATTACATGCACAATTTCTTTATTATTTTACTTGCTAAAATTATTTAATTAGAGCATTATTTAAATTAGGCAGAATTGCAAGTTAGAATTTAATTGGTTCAGAAATTGTCATAGTAAAAAAAAGTTTTGATATTATTTAGGAGTTTTCATTTTATTTCTCTTTCTTTTTGAATGTGATGTAATAGTCCTACCATTTATTATAAACGGTTTCTTGGTGTGGTACTTGTATTGCCATTTTTAATATTTGCCAGGAAATTAGAAACTCTTCCTATCTCTCTTAAAATTCATCATAGAGATAAGGCTGTCAGAAGATTATCTTTTCTCTATAAGATCACCTTTTGACAGCTTTATCTGAGTTATTATTCAGGCTGGTGAGACAGACTGTGTTGTTTATGCAAGCTGTTAACTTTCATAAACAACACAGTTTGTTTTCACCATCTTTGATCTTTAGTTGAGGGTTCTGTTACTTCTGCCTCTTTTCAGTCTATTTCTTGTGTACTTATTGTCTTGAGTTCTGACCAGAACAGTCTAGATGTTTTGCAATTGCCTTTGGCATACATTTTTTGGCACATTGGATAATTTTATTGGTAATAAGTTTGGAGGTTGAATCAACTCTAACTTTCCAGTCTATTTTATTGGGGTCAAGCACAAAATCCATTAGTTCTCTGAAACTGCTCCAGCTGCCTTTTTGAAATTCCAATTTGATGCTCTTAAACTTTTTGTCCAAATTGTGATCCTTTTCTTTGATTATTTTGAAGTTATTCAACAATCCCTTATTAACCTTGGTTTAGATGCCCTTAGCAACTTGTTTTGATTTTGGCAAAATATAAAGTTTGTAATCATTAATGGGAAAAAAACTACAGGTATTTTTCAGCGTAAGATCTATTTCCTTAACTTTGGAAACATCAATCCTGCAGATATTTAAGGACTAAATTAATCCAATTCTTTTGTTTTGAAAGATTCTACCTGCATTTCATTGAAGAATCCTCAGGAAAAATATTTTTTTGAGAGCAGCACAAATTGCCAAAGTTGTAGATTATTTAGTGTTACCCACAGGGTGCACTGTGAAGAGAAAGATCTATATTGCACTTTTATCACCCATGAGTTTAGTTCATTATTTAATATTTTAGAACTTTCTACTGAAAGAGTAAAGGTAATGGATGCTCTTATATATATATATAAAAGAGTTGACACAGCCTTGTGTTGTTAGGTTAAAAGTAGTTTCAAACTCTAAATTTTCTCAGAATTAAAGTTTACTTAAGGAGTCATATTAATCTTTTACGAATATGATTATATTTTACGAATATATTAAATAGGAATAAAATATTAAGAATCGTATGTAATGTAAATGTAATTTCTGCATTATATTTTAATATTTATGAAAATAATGCCTTGTTTATTTACTTTGTTGTAGTTGCGACTGGGTGATGTTATGGAAGTCATTGAGTCAGTATCTGCTTCCAAAAATTTTCTACCTCTATGGCTTCGAAACATGGCCATTAGACTTCTTGTTGTCAGTGCTACAGCAGTTTGCCTCCTAATCATTCGAGTAAGAATTATGGGTGCCCAGTTACCAGTTTTCACAAAGTAAGGTTTAAAAGTTTTGTTTTCTGTTCATTCCATTGAATTTATGCTGAATTTAGTTTGATTAATTATCTTTTTTTCATTTCTTACACTTTTTATGTAAAATAATGGTCTTCTGTATCTTTAAAAATAGCTTTGTTTTTTATATTGTAATATTTAAAACTCAAACTTTTTGACTTTAAATATTATAATATGAAGTTGATGGCATAATTTGATAGCAAATTGATAGTATACTATTCATTTGTATAAATTATTATTTTAAATAACTAGATTGTTTTTTTTTCTGTTTGTGAGACAGTTTTTCTCTTTTATTTTAAATCAAGGGTCAAAGGGTATCTGTTTCTATACTTTTACCTATATTAAGTTAAATTATTTTCCAGAATTTTTCATTTTTATTTTATTTATTTTTTTGCCCCGAACCTATTAAATGTGATTTTAAAAGTTTCAAAATTTATAAATATATATACTTACATTTTATTATGCAATTTATTGAAATATTTATATAAAATATAGAAAGCAATTTTTATTATTAAAGTAACCAAAATTTTTAATTAAAATTTACCATGTAATTGATATTGATAGTTTGTTAGCAAATATTATCTAGAACCAGAATTTAAATCTATTGTTATTTATGTTATTCAGAAATAACATAAAATTTTCTTTTCAGGAAGAAATAAAATTATTGTAATATGACTCACCTCCTAACATGATATACTGTTTTAATATTGCCACCAGTCAGTTTTTATTCAGCTTCCAATGACGTTTTTTAGAAATTATTTTTGTCATAACAACTTTATTTATTTTTTTATTTAGAAATTGTATA